>CM022303.1:245765634-245790449 GCA_011799875.1 Thinopyrum elongatum
TTTTGTAATTCTTCCTTTTTTTGAAGTGTTTTTGAGTTTTTAAATTAATCATTATTGTTTGTTAATCATTGTAGTTTATTTTAATATTTGTTTGGAAATCAAAAAATTAAACCATGTGACATCAAGACCTAAGGGTTAACAGGATTGATATCTTACTATTGTCAGGAAAACAACAAGTGCAGACTTGGAAACTAGGGGTGATATAACCTGAAAGTTTAGCGTGCTCGGGCTGGAGTAGTGAGAGGATGGGTGACGGCCGGGAAGTTAGACGATTTGGAATAAGTGCTGATTAGAGATTAGAGATTAAATTGTCAAATAATTCTTAGATTTGAAAGTCAGAAAAAAAAAATAAAAAAAAAATTCAAAAAAAATACAAATTTTTTTTTCGTTACGACAATTTTTTAAAATCACCAAATTCCAAAGGGAAAATAGAGTTTTTGGACGTTTTAGACGTTTTTAGGGTTTAGGGCTAGGGTTTAGATTTCAGAGTTTAGGGTTAGGTTTTATGGTTTGAACCCGAGGTCTTTACTGTTTAGAATACAGTTTCAAACGTTTTATGTCCCGGGTTTAGGGTTTAGGACAATTTTTTTAAATCACAAAATTCCAAAGGGAAAATAGAGTTTTTGGACGTTTTAGACGTTTTAGGGTTTAGAGGTAGGGTTTAGATTTCCAAGTTTAGGGTTAGGTTTTAGGGCTTGTACCTTTAGTGTTTACTGATTAGAATAGAGTTTCGGACGTTTTAAGTCCCGGGTTTAGGGTTTTCAGAGTTCATCTGTAGTGCTTTTCAATTTCAGGCAAATTTAGCTCAAAGAATCATAAAATGCATGAAAAAATAGCAAATGAAGTCAAAAAGGGTTGAAATTTAAGGATGTGGCTTCAGTGGTTCATATTGAACACACAAAAATTCTTCAGTTGAAATAAGATTAAAAAAATGAAATGTCTTTGTAACAGCTGAGTTTTCGTCCGAAACCCTGTTACTTCGAAAGAGATGGTCCAGTTTGTACACGAAGTGCATCCAGTTTTCGCCATAACCCTCTCAACTTTTTAGCACAAGCTATTTGGGTGAAACGATGATACCATGCCAAGTTTCAACCTTTTCCGAGTTCATTTGTAGTGCTTTTCAATTTCAGGCTAATTTAGCTCAAAGAATCATAAAATGCATGAAAAAATAGCAAACGAAGTCAAAAAAGGTTGAAATTTAAGGATGTGGCTTTGAATGGTTCATATTGAACACAGAAAAATTCTTTAGTTGAAATAAGATTAAAAACATGAAATGTCTTTATAACAGCTGAGTTTTCGTCCGAAACCCTATTACTTCGAAAGAGATGGTCCAGTTTGTACACGAAGTGCATCCAGTTTTTGCCATAACCCTCTCAACTTTTTAGCACAAGCTATTTGGGTGAAACGATGATACCATGCCAAGTTTCAACCTTTTCAGAGTTCATTTGTAGTGCTTTTCAATTTTATGCTAATTTAGCTCAAAGAATCATTAAATGCATGAAAAAATAGCAAATGAAGTCAAAAAGGGTTGAAATTTAAGGATGTGGCTTTGAATCGTTCATATTGAACACACAAAAATTCTTCAGTTAATATAAGTTTAAGAAAAATGAAATGTGGTCAAATAGTGGTCAAACTACTTATTCAATAAATATTAGTGTTACTAAATAATTATTGTTTGGAAATCAAAAAATTAAATCATGTGACATCAAGACCTAAGGGTTAACAGGATTGATAGCTTACTATTGTCAGGAAAACAACAAGTGCAGACTTGGAAACTAGGGGTGATAGAACCTGAAAGTTAAGCGTGCTCGGGCTGGAGTAGTGAGAGGATGGGTGACGGTCGGGAAGTTAGACGATTTGGAATGAGTGCTGATTAGAGATTAGAGATTAAATTCTGAAGCAGTGAGGAGGGGTGATTAGAGATTAAATTGTCAAATAATTCAAAGATTTGAAAGTCAGAAAAAAAATAAAAATAAAAAATTCAAAAAAATTCAAATTTTTTTTCGTTGCGACAATTTTTTAAAATCACCAAATTCCAAAGGGAAAATAGAGTTTTTGGACGTTTTAGACGTTTTTAGGGTTTAGGGCTAGGGTTTAGATTTCAGAGTTTAGGGTTAGGTTTTATGGTTTGAACCCGAGGTCTTTACTGTTTAGAATACAGTTTCAAACGTTTTATGTCCCGGGTTTAGGGTTTAGGACAATTTTTTAAAATCACAAAATTCCAAAGGGAAAATAGAGTTTTTGGACGTTTTAGACGTTTTAGGGTTTAGAGGTAGGGTTTAGATTTCCAAGTTTAGGGTTAGGTTTTAGGGCTTGTACCTTTAGTGTTTACTGTTTAGAATAGAGTTTCAGACGTTTTAAGTCCCGGGTTTAGGGTTTTCAGAGTTCATTTGTAGTGCTTTTCAATTTCAGGCTAATTTAGCTCAAAGAATCATAAAATGCATGAAAAAATAGCAAATGAAGTCAAAAAGGGTTGAAATTTAAGAATGTGGCTTTCAATGGTTCATATTGAACACACAAAAATTCTTCAGTTGAAATAAGATTAAAAAAATGAAATGTCTTTGTAACAGCTGAGTTTTCGTCCGAAACCCTGTTACTTGGAAAGAGATGCTCCAGTTTGTACACGAAGTGCATCCAGTTTTTGCCATAACCCTCTCAACTTTTTAGCACAAGCTATTTGGGTGAAACGATGATACCATGCCAAGTTTCAACCTTTTCAGAGTTCATTTGTAGTGCTTTCCAATTTCATGCTAATTTAGCTCAAAGAATCATTAAATGCATGAAAAATAGCAAATGAAGTCAAAAAGGGTTGAAATTTAAGGATGTGGCTTTGAATCGTTCATATTGAACACACAAAAATTCTTCAGTTAATATAAGTTTAAAAAAATGAAATGTGGTCAAACAGTGGTCAAACTACTTATTCAATAAATATTAGTATTACTAAATAATTATTGTTTCTTAGAATAATAATTTCAAACTCAAACGGTGAAGCGTGTGAAATCATGGTCACATTTTTCTGATAATAATGGATATATTATTTGTCAAATTTTGATTTACAGATTTAAAGATATTAAATGAATAACTGGCATGATAAATATAATAATATTATTACTTACTTTATTTTCATTGAAATTCAATATTATTATTACTTATTTTATTTTGACCTTTTTGTATTATTTTGGATTTTTTTAATTTTTTTGAGAATTTCTTATTTTTTGTAATTTTTTCCTTTTTTTGAAGTATTTTTGAGTTTTTAAATTAATCATTGTTGTTTATTTTAATAATTGTTTAGAAATCAAAAAAATTAAATCATGTGACATCAAGACCTAAGGGTTAACATGATTGATAGTTTACTATTGTCAGGAAAACAACAAGTGCGGACTTGGAAACTAGGGGTGATAGAACCTGAAAGTTAAGCGTGCTCGGGGTGGAGTAGTGAGAGGATGGGTGACCGGCCGGAAAGTTAGACGATTTGGAATGAGTGCTGATTAGAGATTAGAGATTAAATTCTGAAGCAGTGAGGAGGGGTGATTAGAGATTAAATTATCAAATAATTCAAAGATTTGAAAATCAGAAGAAAAAAATAAATTTTTTTTTTGTTTCGACAATTTTTTAAAATCACCAAATTCCAAAGGGAAAATAGAGTTTTTGGACGTTTTAGACGTTTTTAGGGTTTAGGGCTAGGGTTTAGATTTCAGAGTTTAGGGTTAGGTTTTATGGTTTGAACCCGAGGTGTTTACTGTTTAAAATACAGTATCGGATGTTTTAAGTCCCGGGTTTAGGGTTTAGGACAATTTTTTAAAATCACAAAATTCCAAAGGGAAAATAGAGTTTTTGGACATTTTAGACGTTTTAGGGTTGAGAGTTAGGCTTTAGATTTCCAAGTTTAGGGTTAGGTTTTAGGGTTTGTACCTTTAGTGTTTACTGTTTACAATAGAGTTTCGGACGTTTTAAGTCCCGGGTTTAGGGTTTTCAGAGTTCATTTGTAGTGCTTTTCAATTTCAGGCTAATTTAGCTCAAAGAATCATAAAATGCATGAAAAAAATGGCAAATGAAGTCAAAAAGGGTTGAAATTTAGGGATGTGGCTTTGAATGGTTCATATTGAACACAAAAAAATTCTTCAGTTGAAATAAGATTAAAAAAATGAAATGTCTTTGTAACAGCTGAGTTTTCGTCCGAAACCCTGTTACTTCGAAAGAGATGGTCCAGTTTGTACACGAAGTGCATCCAGTTTTTGCCATAACCCTCTCAACTTTTTCGCACAAGCTATTTTGGTGAAATGATGATACCATGCCTAGTTTCAACCTTTTCGGAGTTCATTTGTAGTGCTTTTCAATTTCATGCTAATTTAGCTCAAAGAATCATTAAATGGATGAAAAAATAGCAAATGAAGTCAAAAAGGGTTGAAATTTAAGTATGTGGCTTTGAATGGTTCATATTGAACACACAAAAATTCTTTAGTTAATATAAGTTAAAAAAATGAAATGTGGTCAAACAGTGGTCAAACTACTTATTCAATAAATATTAGTGTTACTAAATAATTATTGTTTTTTAGAATAATAATTTCAAACTCAAACGGTGAAGCGTGTGACATCATGGTCACATTTTTCTGATAATAATGGATATATTATTTGTCGAATTTCGATTAAGATTTAAAGATGTAAATGAATAAGTGGCATAATAATAATTTATTATTAATATTTTATTTATTTCATTGAAATTCAATATTATTATTACTTATTTTTTTTTTGAATTTTTTATTATTTTGGATTTTGATTGGATTTTTTTTTTTTGATGATTTTTATTTTTTTGTAATTTTTGAGTTTTGAGTTTTTTTGTATTTAAAAGATCTCTAATCAATTTTTTTGAAGTATTTTTGAGTTTTTAAATTAATCATTGTTGTTTGTTAATCACTTTTTTGTTATTTTAATAATGTTTGGAAATCACAAAATTAAATCATGTGACATCAAGACCTAAGGGTTAAACAGGTTTGATATCTTACTATTGTCAGGAAAACAACAAGTGCGGACTTGGAACTAGTGTGTGATAGAACTGAAAGTTATAGCGTGCTCGGCTGGAGTAGTGAAGGGATGGGTGACCGGCCGTGAATTAGACGATTTGGAATGAGTGCTGATTAGAGATTAGAGATTAAATTCTGAAGCGTGAGGAGGGGTGATTAGAGATTAAATATCAAATAATCACAAGATTTTGAAAATCAGAAGAAATTTAGGATGTGGCTTTGAATGGTTCAATTGAACCACAAAAATTCTTCAGTTAAATAAATTAAAAAAATGAAATGTCTTTGTAACAGCTGAATTTTCGTCCGAAACCTGTTACTTCGAAAGAGATGGTCCAGTTGGTACACGAAGTGCATCCAGTTTTTTGCCATAACCCTCTCAACTTTTTTTCGCACAAGCTATTTCAGTGAATGATGATAACCATGCCAAGTTTCCAACCTTTTCAGACTTCATTTGTATTGTTTTTTCAATTCAGGCTAATTTAGCTCAAAGATCATAAAATGCATGAAAAAATCGCAAATGAAGTCAAAAGGGTTGAAATTTGAGGATTTTGTGGCTTTGAATGGTTCACATTGAACACAAAAAATCTTCAGTTGAAATAAGATTAAAAAAAAATGAAATGTCTTTGTAACAGCTGAGTTTTCGTCCGAAACCCTGTTACTTCGAAAGAGATGTCCAGTTTGTACACAAGTGCTCAGTTTTTGCCATAACCCTGCTCAACTTTTTAGCACAAGCTATTGGGGTGTAATGATGATACATGCCAAGTTGCAACCTTTTTCCATAGTTCATTTGTAGATGCTTTTGAAATTTCATGCTAATTTAGCACAAAGAATCATTAAAATGCTTGAAAAATGCAAATGAAGTCAAAAAGGGTGTGAAATTAAGGATGTGGCTTTGAATGGTTCATAATTTAACACAGAAAACTTCTTCAGTTGAAATAAGATAAAAAAATGAAATGTCTTTTGTAACAGCCTGAGTTTTCGTCCGAAACCCTGTTACTTCGAAAGAGATGGTCCAGTTTTTACACGAAGTGCATCCAGTTTTTGGCCATAACCCTCTCAACTTTTTAGCACAAGCTATTTGGGTGAAACTATGATACCATCATGCCAAGTTTCCAACCTTTCAAGATTTCATTTGTAGTGCTTTTCAATTTCAGCTAATTAGCTCAAAAATCATAAAATGCATGAAAAAATATCAAATGAGTAAAAAAGGGGTTGAAAATTTAAGGATGTGGCTTTGAATGGTTCAATGAACAACAGAAAAATTCTTCAGTTGAAATAAGATTAAAAAAATGAAATGTCTTTGTAACTGCTGAGTTTTCGTCCGAAACCGTGTACTTTCGAAAGAGATGGTCCGTTTGTACACGAAGTGGATCCATTTTTGCCATAACCCTCTCAACTTTTTAACAAGCATTTGGGTGAAACGATGATACCATGCCAAGTTTCAACCTTTTTAGAGTTCATTTGGTAGTGCTTTTTCAATTTCAGGTTATTTATCTCAAAGAATCATAAAAGCATGAAAAATAGCAAATGAAGTCAAAAAGTTGAAATTTAAGGATGTGCTTTGAATGGTTCATATTGAACACAGAAAAATTCTTCAGTTGAAAATAATAAGATTAAAAAAATGAAATGTCTTTGTAACCTCTGAGTTTTTCGGCCGAACCCTTGTACTCTTCAAGAGATGGTCCAGTTTGTACACGAAGTCCATCCAGTTTTGCCATAACCCTCTCAACTTTTTAGCACAAGCTATTTGGGTGAACCAATGATACATGCCAAGTTTCACCTTTTCATTTTCAGAGTTCATTTGTAGGCTTTTCAATTTGCAATCTATTTTAGCTCAAAAATCATTAAATGCATGAAAAAATACAAAGAAGTCAAAGGGTTGAAATTTAGGATTTGGCTTGAAGAATCGTTCATATTGAACACACAAAAATTCTTCAGTTATATAAGTTTAAGAAAATGAAATATGGTCAAATATGGTCAAACTACTTATTCATAATATTAGTGTTACTAAATAATTATTGTTTCTTAGAAATAATAATTTCAAACTCAAACGGTGAAGCGTGTGAAATCATGGTCACATTTTTCTGATAATATGGATATATTATTTGTCAATTTTATTTACAGATTAAAGATATGAAATGAATAAATGGCATTAATAGAAAATTATTATTATTATTTATTTTATTTTCATGAAATTCAATATTATTATTACTTATTTATTTTGACTTTTTGTATTATTTTGGATTTTGGATTTTTTTGAGAATTTTGGATTTTTTTGTAATTCTTCTTTTTTTTGAGGTGTTTTTGAGTTTTTAAAATTAATCATTATTGTTTGTTATATTGTAGTTTATTTTAATATTGTTTGGAATCAAAAAATTAAACCATGTGACATCAACCTAAGGGTTAACAGGATTGATAGCTTACTATTGTCAAGAAAACAACAGTGCAGACTTGGAACTAGGGATGATATACCTGAAGTTAAGCGTGCTTCGGGCTGGAGTAGTGAGAGATGGGTGACGGCCGGGAAGTTAACGATTTGGAATAAGTGCTGATTAGATATTAAGATTAAATTCTGAAGCAGTGAGGAGGGGTGATTAGAGATTAAATTGTCAAATAATCATAGATTGAAAGTCAGAAAAAAAATTCAAAAAAAATTCAAATTTTTTTTTTAGTTACGACAATTTTTAAAATCACCAATTCTCAAGGGAAATAGAGTTTTTGGACATTTTAGACGTTTTTTAGGGTTTAGGGCTAGGTTTAATTTCAGAGTTTATGGTTAGGTTTATGGTTTGAACCGGAGGTCTTTACTGTTTAGAATACAGTTTCAAACGTTTTAATGTCCCGGTTTTAGGGTTTAGGACAGTTTTTTAAATCACAAAATTCCAAAGGGAAAATAGAGTTTTTGACGTTTTAGACGTTTTAGGGTTTAGAGGTAGGGTTTAGATTTCCAATTTAGGGTTAGGTTTAGGGCTTGTACTTTAGTGTTTACTGATTAGAATAGAGTTTCGGACGTTTTAAGTCCCGGGTTTTAGGTTTTCAGAGTTCCTCTGTAGTGCTTTTCAATTTCAGGCAATTTTTAGCTCAAGAATCATAAATGCATGAAAAATAGCAAATGAAGTAAAAAGGGTTGAAATTTAAGGATGTGGCTTCAATGTCATATTGAACACACAAATTCATTCATGAAATAAGATTAAAAAAATGAAATGTCTTTGTAACAGCTGAGTTTTCGTCCGAAACCCTGTTAACTTCTGTTACTTCGAAAGAGATGGTCCAGTTTGTACGCGAAGTGCATCCAGTTTTTGCCATAACCTCTCAAACTTTTAAGCACAAACTATTTGGGTGAAACGATATACCATGCCAAGTTTCCACCTTTTCAGAGTTCATTTTGTATTGCTTTTCAATTCAGGCTAATTTAGCTCAAAGAATCATAAAATGCATGAAAAAATGCAAACGAAGCAAAAGGTTGAAAATTTAGGATGTGGCTTGTGAATGGTTCATATTGAACACAGAAAAATTCTTAGTTGAAATAAGATTAAAACATGAAATGTCTTTTATAACAGCTGAGTTTTCGTCCGAAACCCTGTTACTTTCTACTTCAAAGGATTGTCCAGTTTGTACACGAAGTGCATCCAGTTTTTGCCATAACTCTCTCAACTTTTTTAAGCACAAGCTATTTGGTGTGAAACGATGATACCATGCCAATTTTTCAACCTTTCAGAGTTCATTTGTAGTGCTTTTCAATTTTATGCTAATTTAGCTCAAGAATCATTAATGCATAAAAATAGCAAATGAAGTCAAAAGGGTTGAAATTTAAGGATGTGGCTTTGAATCGTTCATATTGAACACAACCAAATTCGTTAGTTAATATAAGTTTAAAGAAAAATGAAATGTGGTCATATGGTCAAACTACTTATTCAATAAATATTATTGTACTAAATAATTATTGTTTGGAAATCAAAAAATTAAATCATTGACATCAACCTAAGGGTTAACAGGATTGATAGCTTACTATTGTCAGGAAAACAACAAGTGAAGACTTGGAAACTAGGGGTGATAGAACCTGAAAGTAAGCGTGCTCGCTGGGTATGAGAGGATGGGTGACGTTCGGGATAGTTAGACGATTTGGAATAGTGCTGATTAGAGATTAGAGATTAAATTCTGAAGCAGTGAGTAGGGGTGATTAGAGTTAAATTGTCAAATAATTCAAAGATTTGAATTCAGAAAAAAAATAAAAAAAAACTTCAAAAAAATTCAATTTTTTTTTCGTTGCGACAATTTTTTAAATCACCAAATTCCAAAGGGAAATAGAGTTTTTGGACGTTTTAAGACGTTTTTAGGGTTTGGGCTGAGGTTTAGATTCAGAGTTTAGGGTTAGGTTTTTATGTTTTGAACCCGAGTCTTTACTGTTTAGAATACGTTTCAAACGTTTTATATCCCGGTTAGGGTTTAGGACAATTTTTTTAAAATCACAAAATTCCAAAGGGAAATAGAGTTTTTGGACGTTTAGACGTTTTAGGGTTTAGAGCGGGTTTAGATTTCCAAGTTTAGGGTTGTTTTAGGCTTGTACCTTTAGTGTTTACTGATTAGAATAGAGTTTCGGACGTTTTAAGTCCGGGTTTAGGGTTTTGCAGAGTTCATTTGTAGTGCTTTTCATTTCAAGGCAATTTAGCTCAAAGAATCATAAAATGCATGAAAAATAGCAAAATGAAGTCAAAAAGGGTTGAATTTGGATGTGGCTCATGGTTCATATTGACACACAAAAAAATTCTTCAGTTGAATAATTAAAAAAAGAAATGTCTTTGTAACAGCTGAGTTTTCGTCCGAAAACCCCTGTTACTTGGAAAGAAATGGTCCGTTTGTACACGAAGTGCAATCCAGTTTTTCCCATAACACTCTCAACTTTTTGCACAAGCTATTTGGGTGAAACGATGATACCATGCCATTTTTCAACCTTTTCAGAGTTCATTTGTAGTGCTTTTTCAATTTCATGCTTAATTTAGCTCAAAGAATCATTAAAGCATGAAAAATAGCAATGAAGTCAACAGGGTTGAAATTTAAGGATGTGGCTTTGAATCGTTCATATTGACACACAAAAAATCCTTCGTTATATAAGTTTAAAAAAATGAAATGTGGTCAAAACAGTGTTCAAACTACTTATTCAATAAATATTAGTATACTAAATAATTATTGTTTCTTAGTAATAAATTTCAAATCAAACGGTGAAGCGTGGTGAAATCATGGTCACATTTTTCCTGATAATAATGGATATATTATTTGTCAAATTTTGATTTACGATTTAAAAAGATATAATGAATAACTGATGATAAATAAATAATACTATTACTTACTTTTATTTTCATTGAAATTCAATGATTAGTATTACTTATTTTATTGTTGACCTTTTTTGTTTATTTGGATTTTTTTTTTTAATGTTTTTTGAGAATTTCTTATTTTTGTATTTTTAATTTTTTCCTTTTGTTGAGTATTTTTGCAGTTTTTAAATTAATCTTGTTTGTTTATTTTAATAATTGTTTAGAAATCAAAAAATTAAATCATGTGACATCAAGACCTAAGGGTTAACATTGATTGATGTTTACTATTGTCAGGAAAACAACAATGCAGACGTGGAACTAGGGGTGATAGAACTGAAAGTTAAGCGTGCTCGGGCTGGAGTAGTGTTCGAGACGGGTGACCGGCCGGGAAGTTAACGATTTGGAATGAGTGATGATTAAGATTAAATTCTAAAGCAGTGAGAGGGGTGATTAGAGATAAATTGTCAAATAATTCAAAGATTTGAAAATCAGAAGAAAAAAATTCAAAAAATTTCAATTTTTTTGCTGTTCGGCAATTTTTTAAAATCACCAAATTCCCAAGGGAAAATAGAGTTTTGGACGTTTTAGATAGACTTTTTTTTAGTTTAGGGCTAGGGTTTAGATTTCATAGTTTTAGGGTTAGTTTTTAATGGTTTGAAACCCGAGGTGTTTACTATTTAGAATACAGTTCGACGTTTTTAAGTCCCATGTTAGGGTTTAGGAACATTTTTTAAAATCACAAAATTCCAAAGGGAAAATAGAGTTTTGGAACGTTTTAGGTTTTAGGGCTATATAACAACCCCCAGTGGTTAACTACATAATCCCATTTTGATTATGCCACGTCAGCATGAATTAACATTGTCTGATCATCATTTGCATCATAATGCATTCAGCTTCTAACTCAAATCCAATTTAAATGAACGTGGAAAATAAAGTTGTTCAAACTGGAAAACTAAAATGGTGCCCCATGTTGCAAATATTCCCATAGCATTTATAAAAAATGATTGCAACATTAGTTGGAATTGTAAAAGGACTCGAACAACAGAAACAGCACAACATAGCACTATTCAATCCTTTTCAATTTAAATAAAATCCAAACAAAAAGATATGGACCCACACCAATTTCTAGCAGTGACAGATAATGCACTGAAAATAATGGAGCAAGTCTCGTATTTTACAAAAGTCTTTGAATAAAAATAAAGAGAAAACAGAAAAGGAAAATAATAAAAAAAAAAAAGGAAAAGAGCCCCCCCCCGGACCAATTGGGCCGTGGCCCAGCTGGCCACCAGGCCACCACGGCCAGGCCCATCCCCCTGGCCGGCCCACCCCCACTCTCCCTTAACCCCCTCCCACCGAAACCCTAATCCCCCCTCGCATCCTCTCCCCCCCCCCCCCCCCTCCCCCCCCCCGATCCAGAAATCTGGATCGGGATCGAACCCCGTCGCCCGCAAGCCTCCGTCGCGCCCGTCGCCCCCCTTCTCCGACTCAGCCCCCTGCTGCCCGCCGCCGACCGCCTCCTCCTCCTTGCCACGCTCGCATCCTCGCTCCTCACCGCGCCTCGGCGCCCCGGCGCCACCCTCTAAAGTTGCACACTTTCTCTGCCTGTCAAGGAGACGATCACTGCTAGTCAGTTAGCAAGTTATATATCTCCAGAATTGTTTCACTCCACGGTATTCCGAAAGAGATCAGTTCAGAACCGGTGGCAGCATATTCACTGGTCATTTCGGGAAAGTTTCCAAAAGGCTATGGGAACTCATATCACCTGGAGTTCAGCTTCATCCTCAATCCAAGGCCAAGTTGAACGAGTCAACCAAGTGCTTGAAGACATGCTACGAGCTTGTGTTGTTTCTTCGGGCAAGAAGTGGGAAGAATCTCTTCCATATGCGAGTTCTCCTAAACACAGCTATCAAGCCGCTTGAAAAATGGCCCCCCTTTGAAGTTCTCTATGGACGTAAGTGTCGAACCCCTCTGAATTGGTCAGAAACTGGGGAACGACCGCTCGGGGGTCCATATATTTACCACACGCCGAAGACAAGCCCGAAATTGTCCGGGAAAATCTCAAGGCGGCTCAGGACCGCCAGAAGACACTATGATCGCAAACGATGGGGTTTGACTTATCAACCTTTGATCAAGCTTATCTTCGTGTCACTCCTATGAAGGGCACTCACCGTTTTGGAATCAAGGGCAAGTTGCTCCGCCCTACATTGGTCCTTTCCGCATTGTTGCAAACGTGTCAGTGGCGTATAAATTGGGAATTGGCCGCCGCAATTCTCCTCATAATCCACGACGTCTTCCATGTGTCGCAACTTCGTAAATGCTTCAAGGAATCTCCGCACCGATCTTTGGATCACGAGATCTTGAGTTGCAAGATGATCTATCTTATAAGGAGCATCCGATCCGCATTCCTCGATGAAGCTGAACGTCGACCCGTAGAAGGTACCAAGTTCCTCAAGTGCAGTGGTCAAATCATACTGAAAATGAAGCCACTTGGAAAGCGAGATAATCTTCGTGCGGATACCCACCCCGAACTTTTTCCTTCTACTTCTTTAATTTCTCGGGACGAGAATTCTTGTTAGTAGAGGATATTTGTAACACCCCCAGTGGTTAACTACAGATCCCATTTTGATTATGCCACGTCAGCATGTTAACAGTGTCTGATCATCATTTGCATCATAATGCATTTCAAGCTTCTAACTCAAAATCCAATTAAAATGAAAGTGGAAAATAAAATTTGTTCAAAACTGGAAAACTAAAATTGTCTCATGTTGCAAATATTCCCATAGCATTTATAAAAATGATTGCAACCTTATTTGGAATTGTAAAAGGACTCGAACAACTAGAAACAGCAGCAACATAGCACTATTCAATCCTTTTTCAATTTAATAAATCCAAACAAAAAGATATGGACCCCAAACCATTCTTTCTAGCAGTGACAGATAATGCACTGTAAATAATGGAGCAAGTCTCGTATTTTACAAAAGTCTTTTTTGGAATAAAAATAAAAAGAAACAGAAAAGGAAAATAAATATATAAAAAAAGAGGATAAAGCCCCCCCCCGACCAACTGGGCCGTGGTCCCAGCTGGCCACCAGGGCCACCCACACAGCCCGGCCATCCCCTGTCCGGCCCACCCCCACTCTCCCTTTAACCACCACTCCCCCACCAACCCCCTAATCCCCCCCCTCGCTCCTCTCCCCCCCCGATCCCAAGAAATTTCTGGAATGGGGATCGAACCCCGTCGCCCCGCGCCGCCCTCGGCGCCGTCGCCGGCCGGCCTCTCCGACGCCATCGCCGCTGCCTGCCCGCCGACTCGCCTCCTTCCATCGCACCCCGCGCCTTCCGCGCCCTCAAGCGCCCTCCCCCTCCTCACTTCTCATCCGCCTGCAGACCCCCGCTTCCCGCCCTACCGCCCCCGCTCTCCATCCGCGCTCGGCCCGGCGCCTTTCCCGTCTCTACCAGCTTCCCACAGTCGCCCTCTCCCCGCCGTCCCCTGATCTACGCTATCTTCCGCCGATCTGTCCTCGCCTGTCGGCCTCCTGACTCACGCTCCTTTCCATCGATCCCCCTCACCTGATCGGACGCGTTGACGCCTCCGGCGTGCGTCGCTCCCGGTGCCCTCGCTCCGCCTCGCCGCCCGCAGCCGGACTCCTCGCCGGGGGACCTCGCCTCCCCAGTTACCTCCCCGAATCGTCCTCAAGCTAGCGCTCGCACCCGTCGCCGCTGCCCGTCACGCGTGTCTCCTCCGTCCTCGCCGCATCGTCGCCCCGTCGCTTCTCGCCTCGCCACATACCCGTCGCCCCTGGGAGCCCGCCCTCTCCTCTCCTCTCTCCCTGCGCACGCCGACGGCCCGCATCGCCCCTCGTCGCGCTCCGCCCGCGTCCCTGCCTCACGGCGTGCGGCTCCGGCTTCGCGCTCACGGCGCCCGCCTTCCCGCTCACCGGCTCCCGCTCCTCGACGCCCCGCCCTGGTCCCCCCTTTCTGCCGCCCTCTGTCTACTCCTGTCTCCTTCCCCGCCACATCGGCGCCTGCGGCCTCCCTGTTTCTCCTCACGCTCCGGCGTGCCCCCCGCCTCTCCTGCGCTCACCCTCTGCCCCCGTTCGTCCCGTATGCGGCACCGACTGTCTGGTGCCCAAAACGGCCCAACCCGGTGACATGTGCCGGCTGTGCCACTGACCGGTGGGCCCTGCCCCCCCTGAGGCAATGACGAATGGGGCCCCAGCCCTACAAAAGAATTAAAAGAAATGTATAATTAAAGAAAAAATAATTAAAATAAATAAACAATAATTAATTGGATTTAAATAATTAATTAGTTAATTAATAAGTAATTAATCCTGATTAGGTAACATCTAATTTAAGTAGTTAGTGTTATTTATTAAACAGTAAATTAATAGTTTAACACTATTAACCTAACAGCTATACAGGTGGACCACTGGTCCTGACGTCATGCTGACCGTCATGCTGACGTCAGCAAGATCACTGTTTCGGATAATGTTTGATGTAATAAATTAAATAATTCCAGAAATTAATATAAAACTTTAGAAAAATCATATAAAAAAATCCGTTTCACTCAGAATGGAAATACTTTGTACATGAAGTTGCTCAGAAACGCGAAGGACGAATCTGAAATACGTCTCGTTCTGTCCGTTCACGCGTCCCTAACTATCGAAACTTGCAAAAACCGTTCCCCTCATTATCTTAGTCGCGATTAATCCCAAAGACCCCGGAATATCGTCAGTATTCTCCCGTCAGTCTGTTACGTGTGATGCTGGCGTTGAGACTCCCTAGAACCGGATCGTATTTGTCATGCTCCATGTTGCTATATATTATCTGTTTCCTGCCCTCTCCTCTCTCTCGTAGCCCCGACCCCGACGTCGTCCCCGGACCGACACAGCTCCCCGGATCCCGAAGACAACCATAGACACCTTGCCTTTTGAGTTTTGAGTTTTGTATTTAAAGATCTCTAATCTCAATTTTTTTGAAGTATTTTTGAGTTTTTAAATTAATCATTGTTGTTTGTTAATCATTGTTGTTTATTTTAATAATTGTTTGGAAATCAAAAAATTAAATCATGTGACATCAAGACCTAAGGGTTAACAGGTTTGATATCTTACTATTGTCAGGAAAACAACAAGTGCGGACTTGGAAACTAGGGGTGATAGAACCTGAAAGTTAAGCGTGCTCGGGCTGGAGTAGTGAGAGGATGGGTGACCGGCCGGGAAGTTAGACGATTTGGAATGAGTGCTGATTAGAGATTAGAGATTAAATTCTGAAGCAGTGAGGAGGGGTGATTAGAGATTAAATTATCAAATAATTCAAAGATTTGAAAATCAGAAGAAATTTAGGGATGTGGCTTTGAATGGTTCATATTGAACACACAAAAATTCTTCAGTTGAAATAAGATTAAAAAAATGAAATGTCTTTGTAACAGCTGAATTTTCGTCCGAAACCCTGTTACTTCGAAAGAGATGGTCCAGTTTGTACACGAAGTGCATCCAGTTTTTGCCATAACCCTCTCAACTTTTTAGCACAAGCTATTTCAGTGAAATGATGATACCATGCCAAGTTTCAACCTTTTCAGACTTCATTTGTAGTGTTTTTCAATTTCAGGCTAATTTAGCTCAAAGAATCATAAAATGCATGAAAAAATAGCAAATGAAGTCAAAAAGGGTTGAAATTTGAGGATGTGGCTTTGAATGGTTCACATTGAACACAGAAAAAATCTTCAGTTGAAATAAGATTAAAAAAATGAAATGTCTTTGTAACAGCTGAGTTTTCGTCCGAAACCCTGTTACTTCGAAAGAGATGGTCCAGTTTGTACACGAAGTGCATCCAGTTTTTGCCATAACCCTCTCAACTTTTTAGCACAAGCTATTTGGGTGTAATGATGATACCATGCCAAGTTTCAACCTTTTCAGAGTTCATTTGTAGTGCTTTTGAATTTCATGCTAATTTAGCACAAAGAATCATTAAATGCTTGAAAAAATAGCAAATGAAGTCAAAAAGGGTTGAAATTAAGGATGTGGCTTTGAAACTTATTTTCAACTGAAGAATTTTTCTGTGTGTCATATGAACCATTCACAAAGCACATCCTTAAATTTAACACTTTTTGACGTTCATTTGCTATTTTTCATGCATTTTAGGATTCTTGAGTAAATAACCGAAATTGAAAACAGCAACTACAAATGAACTCTAAAAAAGGTTGAAACTTGGCATGGGTATCATCGTTCACCCCAATAGCTTGTGCTAAAAAGTTGAGAGGGTTATGGCAAAAATGGATCCAATTCGTGTACCAACTGGACCATCTCTTTCGAAGTAAGTACAGGGTTTCGGAGAAAACTCAGCAGTTACAAAGACATTTCATTTTTAATCTTATTCAACTGAAGAATTTTTGTGTGTTTAATATAACCATTCAAAGCCCATCCTTAAATTTTCAACCCTTTTTTACGTCATTTGCTATTTTTTCATGCTTTTATGGTCTTTGAGCTAATTAGCCTGAAATGAAAAGCACTACAAATGAACTACTGAAAAGGTTGAAACTTGGCATGAGTATCATCGTTTCACCCAAATAGCTTGTGCTAAAAAGTTGAGAGGGTGAGGTTATGGCAAAAATTGGATGCACTTCGTGTACAAAACTGGACCACTCTTTCGAAGTAACAGGGTTTCGGACGAAACTCAGAGTGACAAAGACATTTCATTTTTTTAAATCTTTTAACTGAAGAATTTTCTGTGTTCAATTAAACCATTCAAAGCCACATCCTTAATTTCACCCTTTTTGACTTCATTTGCATTTTTCAAGCACTTTAATGATTTTGTGATAAATTAGCATGAAATTCAAAAGCACTACAATGACTATGAAACGGTTTTCGTCTGAAATGTTGAAACTGGCATGGTATCACTATTACACCCAATAGCTTGTGCTAGCTAAAAGTTGAGAGCGGGTAGGGTTATGGCCAAAAACTGGAGGCACTTCGTGTACAAACTGGACATCTCTTTGAAGTAAAAGGTTTCGGACGAAAACTCAGCTGTTACAAGAGACATTGCTTTTTTTAATCTTATTTCACTGAAGATTTTTTCGTGTTCAATGTGAACCATTCAAAGCCACATCCTCAAATTTCAACCCTTTTTGACTTCATGGCGATTTTTTCATGCATTTTATGATTTTTGAGGCTAAATTAGCTGAAATGAAAACAAAACACTACAAATGAAGTCTGAAAAGGTTGGTTGAAACTTGGCATGGTATCATCATTCACGAAATAGCTTTGGCAAAAAGTAGTTGAGAGGGTTATGGCAAAAACTGGATGCACTTCGTGTACAAACTGGACCATCTCTTTCGAAGTAACAGGGTTTCGGACGAAAATTCAGCTGTTACAAAGACATTTATATTTTTTAATTTATTCAACTGAAGAATTTTGGTGTCAATTGAACCATTCAAAGCCACATCCCAAATTTCTTCTGATTTTGCAAACAATCTTGAATTATTTGATCATTTAATCTCTAATCACACCACTCCTCACGTGCTCAGAATTAATCTCTAATCTCAATCAGCACTCCATTCAAAGTCTAAATTCCAGGCGTGTCACCATCGACTTCACTACTCCAGCCGAGCAACGCTAAACTTTCAGGTATCTATCACCCTAGTTTCCAAGTCCTGCACTTGTTGTTTTCCTGACAATACTAAGATATCAAACCGGTTAACCCTTAGGTCTTGATGTCACATGATTTAATTTTTGATTTCCAAACAATTATTAAAATAAAAAACAATGATAACAAACAACCATGATTAATTAAAAACTCAAAAATACTTCAAAAAAATTGAGATTAGAGATCTTTTAAATACCAAAACTCAAAACTCAAAAATTACAAAAAAATAAAAAATTCTCAAAAAAAAAAATCCAAAAATCCAAAATAATATAAAAATTTCAAAAAAAAAATAAGTAATAATAATATTGAATTTAATGAAATCAGAAAATAAATAATATTAATAAATAATATTATTATTATGCCCAACTTCATTTACTATCTAAATTATAAATCGAAAATTCGACAAATAATATATCCATTATTATCAGAAAAATGTGACCATGATGTCACACGTTCACCGTTTGGTTTGAAATTATTATTCTAAAAAACAATAATTATTTAGTAAACACTACATATTATTGAAAGTAGTTTGACCACTGTTTGGCCACATTTCATTTTTTTAACTTATATTAACTAAGAATTTTTGTGTTCAATATGAACCATTCAAAGCCACATACTGAAATTTCAACCCTTTTGACTTCATTTGCTATTTTTTCATCCATTTAATGATTCTTTGAGCTAAATTAGCTATGAAATTGAAAAGCACTACAAATGAACTCCGAAAAGGTTGAAACTAGGCATGGTATCACATTTCACCAAATAGCTTGTGCAAAAAGTTGAGAGGGTTATGGCAAAACTGGATGCACTTCTGTGACAATGGACCATCTCTTCGAAGAAGTAAACAGGGTTTCGGACGAAAACTCAGCTGTTACAAAGACATTTCATTTTTTAATCTTATTTCAACTGAAGAATTTTTTTGTGTTCAATATGAACACATTCAAAGCCACACCCTAAATTTCAACCCTTTTTGACTTCATTTGCCATTTTTCATGCATTTTATGAATCTTTGAGCTAAATTAGCACTGAAATTGAAAAGCACTACAAATGAACCTCTGAAAACCCTAAACCCGGGACTTAAACGTCGAAACTCTATTGTAAACAGTAAACAATAAAGGTAAAAAACCCTAAAACCTAACCCTAAACTTGGAAATCTAACCTAACTACTCAACCCTCTTAAAACGCTAAAAGTCCAAAAACTCTATTTCCCTTTGGAATTTTGTGATTTTAAAATTGTCCTAAACCCTAAACCGGGACTTAAAACGCCGATAACTGTAGTTTCTAACATAAACACCTCGGTTCAAACCATAAAACCTAACCTAAACTATGAAATCTAAACCCTAGCCCTAAACCCTAAAAAGTTCTAAAAGTCCAAAAACTTATTTTCCCTTTGGAATTTGGTGATTTTTAAAAATTGTCGAAACACAAAAAAAATTTTATTTTTTTCTTCTGATTTTCAAATCTTTGATTATTTGATCATTAATCTCTAATCACCCTCCTCACTGCTTCAGAATTTATTTATCTCTAATCAGCACTCATTCCAAATCGTCTAATTTCCGGCCGGTCACCCATCCTCTCACTACTCCAGCCCGAGCACGCTTAACTTTCAGGTTATCACCCCTAGTTTCCAAGTCGCACTTGTTGTTTTCTGACAATAGTAAACTATCAATCATGTTAACCCTTAGGTCTGATGTCACATGATTTAATTTTTTGATTTCTAAACATTATTAAAATAAACAACAATGATTAATTTAAACACTCAAAAATACTCAAAAAAAGGAAAAATTACACAAAAATAAGAAATTCTCAAAAAAATTTAAAAAAATCCAAAAATACAAAAAGGTCAAAATAAAATAAGTAATAATAATATGAATTTCAATGAAAATATAAGTAAGTAATATTATTATATTATCATGCAGTTATTCATTTAATATCTTTAAATCGTAAATCAAATTTGACAAATAATATATCCATTAGATCAGAAAAATGTGACCATGATTTCACACGCCTTCACCGTTGAGTTTGAAATTATTATTCTAAGAAACAATAATTATTTAGTATACTAATATTTATTGAATAAGTAGTTTACCACTGTTTGACCACATTTCATTTTTTTAAACTTATATTAATGAAGAATTTTGTGTGTTCAATATGAACGATTCAAAGCCACATCCTAAATTTCAACCCTTTTTGACTTCATTTGCTATTTTTCATGCATTTAATGATTCTTTGAGCTAAATAGCAGAAATTGGAAAGCACTACAAATGAACTCTGAAAAGGTTGAAACTTGGCATGGTATCATCGTTTCCACCCAAATAGCTTGTGCTAAAAAGTTGAGAGGGTTATGGAAAAACTGGATGCACTGTGTGACAAACTGAGCATCTTCTTTCCAAGTAACAGGGTTTCGGACGAAACTCAGCTGTTACAAAGACATTTCATTTTTTTAATCTTATTTCAACTGAAGAATTTTTGTGTTCAATATGAACCATTAAAGCCACATTCCTTAAATTTCAACCCTTTTTGACTTCATTTGCTATTTTTTCATGCATTTATGATTCTTTGAGCTAAATTAGCCTGAAATTGAAAAGCACTACAAATGAACTCTGAAAACCCTAAACCCGGGACTTAAACGTCGAAACTCTATTCTAAACAGTAACACTAAGGTACAAGCCCTAAACCTAACCCTAAACTTGGAAATCTAACCCTACCTCTAAACCCTAAAACGTCTAAAACGTCCAAAACTCTATTTTCCCTTGGAATTTTGTGATTAAAAAATTGTCCTAAACCCTAAACCCGAGGACTATAAAAGTTTGAAATGTATTCTAAACAGTAAAGACCTCGGGTTCAAACCATAAACCTAACCCTAAACTCGAAATCTAAACCCTAGCCCTAAACCCTAAAACGTCTAAAACGTCCAAAAAACTCTATTTTCCTTTGGAATTTGGTGATTTTAAAAAATTGTCGCAACGAAAAAAAATTGAATTTTTTGAATTTTTTATTTTTATTTTTTTTTCTGACTTTCAAATCTTTGAATATTTGACAATTTAATCTCTAATCACCCTCCCACTGCTTCAGAATTTATCTCAATCTCTAATCAGCACTCATTCCAAAATCGTCTAACTTCCCGACCGTCACCCTCCTCTCATACTCCAGCCCGAGCACGTTAACTTTCAGGTTCTATCACCCCTAGTTTCCAGTCTGCACTTGTTGTTTTCCTGACAATAGTAGCTATCAATCCTGTTAACCCTTAGGTCTTGATGTCACATGATTTAATTTTTTGATTTTCCAAACAATAATTATTTAGTAAACACTAATATTTATGAATAAGTAGTTGCCACTATTTGACCACATTTCTTTTCTTAAACTTATATAACTAAAATTTTGTGTGTTTCAATATGAACGATTCAAAGCCACATCCTTAAATTTCAACCCTTTGACTTCATTTGCTATTTTTTCATGCATTTAATGATTCTTTGAGCTAAATTAGCATACAAATTGAAAAGCACTACAAATGAAACTCTGAAAAGTTGAAACTTGGCATGGTATCATCGTTTCACCCAATAGCTGCTTTGCTAAAAAGTTGAGAGGGTTATGGCAAAACTGGATTGCACTTCGTTGTACAAACTGACCATCTCTTTCGAATAATAGGGTTTCGACGAAACTCAGCTGTTATAAAGACATTTCATGTTTTTAATCTTATTTCAACTAAAGAATTTTTTGTGTTCAATTAGAACCATTCAAAACCACATCCTTAAATTTCAACCTTTTTGACTTCGGTTGCTATTTTTTTCATGCATTTTATGATTCTTTGAGCTAAATTAGCCTGAATGAAAAGCACTACAAATGAACTCGAAAAGGTTGAAACTTGGCATGGTATACATCGTTTCACACCAAAATAGCTTGTGCAAAAAGTTGAGAGGGTTATGGCAAAACTGGATGCACTTCGTGTACAAACTGGACCATCTCTTTCGTAAGTAACAGGGTTTCGGACGAAAACTCAGCTGTTACAAAGACATTTCATTTTTTAATCTTATTCAACTGAAGAATTTTTGTGTGTTCAATATGAACCACTGAAGCCACATCCTTAAATTTCAACCCTTTTTGACTTCATTTGCTATTTTTCATGCATTTTATGATTCTTTGAGCTAAATTGCCTGAAATTGAAAAGCACTAAGATGAAAACTGAAAACCCTAAACCCGGGACTTAAAACGTCCGAAACTCTATTCTAATCAGTAAACACTAAAGGTACAAGCCCAAAACCTAACCCTAAACTTGGAAATCTAAACCCTACCTCAAACCCTAAAACGTCTAAACGTCCAAAAACTCTATTTTCCCTTTGGATTTTGTGATTTAAAAATTAGTCCAAAACCCTAAACCGCGGACATAAAACGTTTGAAAACTGTATTCTAAAACAGTAAAGACCTGGGTTCAAACCATAAAACCTAACCCTAAACTCTGAAATCTAAACCCTAGCCCTAAAACCCTAAAAACGTCTAAAGTCCAAAACTCTATTTTCCTTTGGAATTGTTGTGATTTTAAAAATTGTCGTAACGAAAAAAAATGATTTTTGAATTTTTTTTTTATTTTTTTTTTTCTGACTTTCAAATCTATGAATTATTTGACCATTTAATCTCTAATCTCAATCAGCACTTATTCCAAAATCGTCTAACTTCCCGGCCGTCACCCATCCTTCCGTTACTCCAGCCACGAGACGCACGCTAACTTTCAGGTTATATCATCCCTAGTTTCCAAGTCTGCACTTGTTGTTTTTCTGACAATAGTAAGTATCAATCCTGTTAACCCTTAGGTCTGATGTCACAATGGTTTAATTTTTTGATTCCAAACAATATTAAAATAACTACAATGATTAACAAACACTAATATTAATTAAAAACTCAAAAACACTTCAAAAAGGAAGAATCTACAAAAAATCAAAATTCTCAAAAAAATCCAAAATCCAAAAAATAAAATAATTCAAAATAATAAGTAAGTAATAATATTGATTTCAATGAAAATAAATAAATAATAATATATTATTTTTATCATGCCCATTTATTCATTTAATATCTTTAAATCTGTAAATCAAATTTGCAAATAATATATCCATTATATCAAAAAATGTGACCATGATTTCACACGATATCACCGTTTTGAGTTTGAATTATTATTCTAAGAAACAATAATTATTTAGTAACACTAATATTTATTGAATAAGTAGTTGACCCACTATTGACACCTATTTCATTTTTCTGAACTTATATAACTGAAGAATTTTTGTGTGTTCAATATGAACGATTCAAAGCCACATCCTTAAATTTCAACCCTTTTTGACTTCATTGCTATTTTTTCATGCTTTAATGATTCTTGAGCTAAATTAGCATAAAATTGAAAAGCACTACAAATGAACTCTGAAAGTTGGAAACTTGGCATGGTTCATGTTTCACCCAAATATAGCTTGTGCTAAAAAGTTTGAGAGGGTTATGGCAAAAACTGGAGGACTTCGTGTACAAACTGGAACGCATCTCTTTCGTAACTAAGGGTTTTGGACGAAAAACTCAGCTGTTACAAAGACATTTCATTTTTTAATTTATTTCAACTGAAAATTTTTCTGTGTTCAATATAACCATTCAAGCACATCCTTAAATTTCAACCTTTTTTGACTTCATTTGCGTTTTTTTTCATGCATTTTATGATTCTTTGAGCTAAATTGACCTGAAATTGAAAGCAACTACAAGAACTCTGACAAAGGTTGAACCTTGCATGGGTATCCATCGTTTCACCCCAAATAGCTTGTGCTAAAAAGTTGAGAGGGTTATGGCAAAAACTGGATCCACTTCGTGTACAAACTGGACCATCTCTTCGAAGTAACAGGGTTTCGGACGAAAACTCAGCGTTATATACAAGACATTTCATGTTTTTTTCTTATTTCAACTAAAGATTTTTTCTGTTGTTCATATGAACCATTCAAAGCACATCCTTAAACATTTCAACCTTTTTGACTTCGTTTGCTATTTTTTCATGCATTTATGATTCTTTGAGCTAAATTAGCCTGAAATGAAAAGCACTACACAAGAACTCTGAAAAGGTTGAAACTTGGCATGGTATCATCGTCTTTCACCCAAAAGCTTGTGCTAAAAGTTGAGAGGGTTATGGCAAAAACTGGATGCATTGTGTACAAACTGGACCATCTCTTTCGAGAGTAAGAAAAGGGTTTCGGACGAAAACTCAGCTGTTACAAAGACATTTCATTTTTTTAATCTTATTTCAACTGAAGAATTTTTGTGTGGTTCAAATGAACCATTGAAAGCCACATTCTTAATTTCAACCCTTTTTGACTTCATTTGCTATTTTTTCATTTTATGATTCTTTGAGCTAAATTTCCTGAAAATTGGAAAAGCACTACAGATGAACTCTGAAAAACCTAACCCGGGAGGACTAAAACGGTCCGAACACTTTATTCTCATCAGTAAACACTATAAGGTACAGCCCTAAACCTAAACCTTAACTTGGAAATCTAAACCCTCCCTCTAATAACCTTAAAACGTCCTAAAACGTCCAAAACTTATTTCCTTTGGAACTTTTGTGATTTAAAAAATTGTCAAACCCTAACACCGGGACCTAAAACGTTTGGAAACTGTATTTCAAACAAGTAAGACCCCCCGCTCGGGTTTCAAACCATAAAACACCCTAAAAACAACCCTCTGAAATCTAAAACCCTAGCCCTAAACCAAAACGTATAAACGCCAACAACTCTCGATTTTCTCCCTTTGGAATTTGGTGATTTTTCAAGAAATTGTCGAACGAAAAAAAAATTTGATTTTTTTGCAATTTTTTTTCTGACCTT
>CM022303.1:245790474-245824082 GCA_011799875.1 Thinopyrum elongatum
CGTTGTTTTCCTTTTTGAAGTATTTTTTGAGTTTTTAAATTAATCATTTTGTTTGTTATTTTTAATATGTTTGAAATCAAAAAATTAAAATCATGTGACATCAAGACCTAAGGGTTAAAGGTTCATGATTGATCTTACTATTGTCAGGAAACAACCAGTGCGGACTTGGAAACTAGGGGTGATAGAACCTGACAGTTAAGCTGTGCTCGGGGTGAGTAGTGAGAGGATGGGTGACCGGCCGGAAGTTAGACGATTTGGAATGAGTGCTGATTAGAGATTAGAGATTAAATTCTGAAGCAGTGAGGAGGGGTGATTAGAGATTAAATATCAAATAATTCAAAGATTTGAAAATCAGAAAAAAAAAATAAATTTTTTTTTGTTTCGACAATTTTTAAAATCACCAAATTCCAAGGGAAATAGAGTTTTGGACGTTTTAGACTTTAGTTTAGCTAGGGTTAGATTTCAGAGTTTAGGGTAGGTTTTATGGTTTGAACCCGAGGGTGTACTTGTTTAAAATACAGTATCAGATGTTTTTAAGTCCGGGTTTTAGGGTTTAGGACTTTTTTAAAATCACAAAAATTCCAAAGGGAAAATAGAGTTTTTGGACATTTTAGACGTTTTAGGGTTGAGAGGTAGGGCTTTAGATTTCCAAGTTTAGGGTTAGGTTTTAGGGGTTTGTAACTTTAGTGTTTTACTGTTTACAATAGAGTTTCGGACGTTTTAAGTCCCGGGTTTAGGGTTTCAGAGTTCATTTGTAGTGCTTTTCAATTTCAGGCTAATTTAGCTCAAAGAATCATAAAATGCATGAAAAAATGGCAAATGAAGTCAAAAAGGGTTGAAATTTAGGGATGTGGCTTTGAATGGTTCATATTGAACACAAAAAAATTCTTTCAGTTGAACTAAGATTAAAAAATGAAATGTCTTTGTAAAGCTGAGTTTCGTCCGAAACCCTGTTACTTCGAAAGAGATGGTCCAGTTTGTACACGAAGTGCATCCAGTTTTGCCATAACCCTCTCAACTTTTTCGCACAAGCTATTTTGGTGAATGATGATTACCATGCCTAGTTCAACTTTTCGAGTTATTGTAGTGCTTTTCAATTCATGCTAATTTAGCTCAAAGAATCATTAAATGGATGAAAAAATAGCAAATGAAGTCAAAAAGGGTTGAAATTTAAGTATGTGGCTTGAATGGTTCATATTGAACACACAAAAATTTCTTTAGTTAATATAAGTTTAAAAAAGAATGTGGTCAAACAGTGGTCAAAAATACTTATTCAATAAATAATTAGTGTTCTAAATAATATTGTTTTAGTTAGAAAATAATTTCAAATCAAACGGTGAGCGTGTGACATCATGGTCACATTTTTCTATATAAGGATATATTATTTGTCAATTTCGATTTTAGATTTAAAGATAGTAAGAATAAGTGGCATAATAATAATATTATTATTAATATTATTTATTTTATGTTCATGAAATTCAATATGATTATACTTTTTTTTTTGAAATTTTGTATTAATTTGGATTTTGGATTTTTTTTTGAGATTTTTTTTTTGTAAATTTTGAGTTTGAGTTTGTATTTAAGACTCTAATCTCAATTTTTTTGAGTATTTTTGGTTTTTAAATAATCATTGTGTTGTTATCATTGTTGTTTATTTAATAATTGTTTGGAAATCAAAAAATTAAATCATGTGACATCAAGACCTAAGGGTTAACAGGTTTGATATCTACTATTGTCAGGAAAACAACAAGTGCGGACTTGGAAACTAGGGGTGATAGAACCTGAAAGTGTAAGCGTGCTCGGGCTGGAGTAGTGAGAGGAGGGGTGACCGGCCGGAGTGGGAAGTTAAGACGATTTGGAATGAGTGCTGATTAGAGATTAGAGATTAATTCTGAAGCAGTGAGGAGGGGTGATTAGAGATTAAAATTTCATCAAAAATTCAAAGATTTGAAAATCTAAGAAGAAAATATTAAGGATGTCTTTGTAATGGTTTCATTTGAACCACAAAAAAATTACGTTCAGTTGGAAATAAGATTTAAAAAAATGACATGTCTTTTAATCCGTGAATTTTGGAAAAAAACCGTTAGTTGAAAGAGTGGTAGTTGGTACGAAGTAGTAGATAGGTTTTTCTCATAATCTCATGTTTTAGGCCGTATTGTAGGTGAATGTTAACATGCCAAGTTTAAGCCGGTTTTCAGACTCATTTGTAGTGCTTTTCAAATTTTAGGACTCAATTTAGCTCAAGAGATATAAAATGCATGAAAAAAATAGCAAAAGAAGTCAAAAAGGTTGAAATTTAGAGGATGTGGCTTTGAATGGTTCAATTGAAACAAAAAAAAATTCTTCAGTTGAAATAAGATAAAAAAATGAAATGTCTTTGTAACAGCTGAGTTTCGTCCGAAACCCTGTTTGCAAAGAGATGGTCCAGTTTGTACACGAGTTGCATCCAGTTTTGCCATAACCCTCTCAACTTTTAGCACAAGCTATTTGGTGACTGAGAATATGATACCATGCCAAGTTTCAACCTTTTCAGAGTTCATTTGTAGTGCTTTTGAATTTCATGCTATTTAGCTCAAAGAATCATTAAATGCTGAAAAATAGCAAATGAAGTCAAAAGGTTGAAATTTAAGATTGGGCTTGAAGGTTCATATTGAACACACAAAAATTCTTAGGTAAATAAGTTAAAAAATGAAAAAGTCTTTGTAACAGCTGTGAGTTTCGTCCCCTCCCCCCGCAACCCCCCCCCCCAGCTTACTATCAGAAAGAGCATCGCCCAACCACCCCCAACCCCCCCCCCTCACCAGCTTTGTAACGGAAGTGCATCCAGTTTTTGCCATAAACCCTCTCACTTTTGAGCACAGCTCTTTTGGGTGAATGAAAACGATGATTACCCATGCCAAGTTAGTTTTCAACCATTTTAAGAGAGTTCATTTTTGTAGGCTTTTCAATTTCAGGCTAATTAGCTCAAAAGAATCAGAAAATGCATGAAAAAAAAAATAGGCAAATGAAAGTAAAAAAGGTTGAATTTAAGGATGTGCTTGGAGGGTTCATATTGAACCACATAGAAAAATTCTTCAGTTGAAATAAGATTAAAAAATGAAAGTCTTTGTAAATGCTGAGTTTCGTCCGAAACCCTGTTAATTCGAAAGAGATGGTCCAGTTTGTACACGAAGTTGGATCCAATTTTTTGCATTAACCCTCCAACTTTTTTAGCACCAGCTATTTGGTGAAACGATTTGATTCCATGCCAAGTTCAACCTTTTTAGAGTTCATTTGTAGTGCTTGTTCCAATTCAGGGTAATTTAGCTAAAGAATACATAAAATGCATGAAAAAAATAGCAAATGAAGTCAAAAAAGGTTGAAATGAATTAAGGATGTGGCTTGAATGGTTCATATGAAACAACAGAAAAATTCTTCATTAAATAAGATTAAAAAATGAAATGTCTTTGTAACAGCTGAGTTTTCGTCCGAAACCCTGTTACTTCGAAAGAGATGGTCCAGTTTGTACACGAAGTCCATCCAGTTTTTGCCATAACCCTCTCAACTTTTTAGCACAAGCTATTTGGGTGAAACAATGATACCATGCCAAGTTTCAACCTTTTCAGAGTTCATTTGTAGTGCTTTTCAATTTTATGCTAATTTAGCTCAAAGAATCATTAAATGCATGAAAAAATAGCAAATGAAGTCAAAAAGGGTTGAAATTTAAGGATGTGGCTTTGAATCGTTCATATTGAACACACAAAAATTCTTCAGTTAATATAAGTTTAAGAAAAATGAAATATGGTCAAATAGTGGTCAAACTACTTATTCAATAAATATTAGTGTTACTAAATAATTATTGTTTCTTAGAATAATAATTTCAAACTCAAACGGTGAAGCGTGTGAAATCATGGTCACATTTTTCTGATAATAATGGATATATTATTTGTCGAATTTCGATTTACAGATTTAAAGATATTAAATGAATAAATGGCATGATAAAAATAATATTATTATTATTTATTTTATTTTCATTGAAATTCAATATTATTATTACTTATTTTATTTTGAATTTTTGTATTATTTTGGATTTTTGGATTTTTTTGAGAATTTTGATTTTTTTGTAATTCTTCCTTTTTTTGAAGTGTTTTTGAGTTTTTAAATTAATCATTATTGTTTGTTAATCATTGTAGTTTATTTTAATATTTGTTTGGAAATCAAAAAATTAAACCATGTGACATCAAGACCTAAGGGTTAACAGGATTGATAGCTTACTATTGTCAAGAAAACAACAAGTGCAGACTTGGAAACTAGGGATGATATAACCTGAAAGTTAAGCGTGCTCGGGCTGGAGTAGTGAGAGGATGGGTGACGGCCGGGAAGTTAGACGATTTGGAATAAGTGCTGATTAGAGATTAGAGATTAAATTCTGAAGCAGTGAGGAGGGGTGATTAGAGATTAAATTGTCAAATAATTCATAGATTTGAAAGTCAGAAAAAAAATTCAAAAAAAATTCAAATTTTTTTTTTAGTTACGACAATTTTTTAAAATCACCAAATTCCAAAGGGAAAATAGAGTTTTTGGACATTTTAGACGTTTTTAGGGTTTAGGGCTAGGGTTTAGATTTCAGAGTTTATGGTTAGGTTTTATGGTTTGAACCCGAGGTCTTTACTGTTTAGAATACAGTTTCAAACGTTTTATGTCCCGGGTTTAGGGTTTAGGACAGTTTTTTTAAATCACAAAATTCCAAAGGGAAAATAGAGTTTTTGGACGTTTTAGACGTTTTAGGGTTTAGAGGTAGGGTTTAGATTTCCAAGTTTAGGGTTAGGTTTTAGGGCTTGTACCTTTAGTGTTTACTGATTAGAATAGAGTTTCGGACGTTTTAAGTCCCGGGTTTAGGGTTTTCAGAGTTCATCTGTAGTGCTTTTCAATTTCAGGCAATTTTAGCTCAAAGAATCATAAAATGCATGAAAAAATAGCAAATGAAGTCAAAAAGGGTTGAAATTTAAGGATGTGGCTTCAATGGTTCATATTGAACACACAAAAATTCTTCAGTTGAAATAAGATTAAAAAAAT
This sequence comes from Thinopyrum elongatum, assembly GCA_011799875.1. Taxonomy (NCBI): domain Eukaryota; kingdom Viridiplantae; phylum Streptophyta; class Magnoliopsida; order Poales; family Poaceae; genus Thinopyrum; species Thinopyrum elongatum. Next base: position 245,795,530 of record CM022303.1, read on the forward strand.
GAAATGTCTTTGTAACAGCTGAGTTTTCGTCCGAAACCCTGTTACTTCGAAAGAGATGGTCCAGTTTGTACGCGAAGTGCATCCAGTTTTTGCCATAACCCTCTCAACTTTTTAGCACAAGCTATTTGGGTGAAACGATGATACCATGCCAAGTTTCAACCTTTTCAGAGTTCATTTGTAGTGCTTTTCAATTTCAGGCTAATTTAGCTCAAAGAATCATAAAATGCATGAAAAAATAGCAAACGAAGTCAAAAAAGGTTGAAATTTAAGGATGTGGCTTTGAATGGTTCATATTGAACACAGAAAAATTCTTTAGTTGAAATAAGATTAAAAACATGAAATGTCTTTATAACAGCTGAGTTTTCGTCCGAAACCCTGTTACTTCGAAAGAGATGGTCCAGTTTGTACACGAAGTGCATCCAGTTTTTGCCATAACTCTCTCAACTTTTTAGCACAAGCTATTTGGGTGAAACGATGATACCATGCCAAGTTTCAACCTTTTCAGAGTTCATTTGTAGTGCTTTTCAATTTTATGCTAATTTAGCTCAAAGAATCATTAAATGCATGAAAAAATAGCAAATGAAGTCAAAAAGGGTTGAAATTTAAGGATGTGGCTTTGAATCGTTCATATTGAACACACAAAAATTCGTTAGTTAATATAAGTTTAAGAAAAATGAAATGTGGTCAAATAGTGGTCAAACTACTTATTCAATAAATATTAGTGTTACTAAATAATTATTGTTTGGAAATCAAAAAATTAAATCATGTGACATCAAGACCTAAGGGTTAACAGGATTGATAGCTTACTATTGTCAGGAAAACAACAAGTGCAGACTTGGAAACTAGGGGTGATAGAACCTGAAAGTTAAGCGTGCTCGGGCTGGAGTAGTGAGAGGATGGGTGACGGTCGGGAAGTTAGACGATTTGGAATGAGTGCTGATTAGAGATTAGAGATTAAATTCTGAAGCAGTGAGGAGGGGTGATTAGAGATTAAATTGTCAAATAATTCAAAGATTTGAAAGTCAGAAAAAAAAATAAAAAAAAAATTCAAAAAAATTCAATTTTTTTTTCGTTGCGACAATTTTTTAAAATCACCAAATTCCAAAGGGAAAATAGAGTTTTTGGACGTTTTAGACGTTTTTAGGGTTTAGGGCTAGGGTTTAGATTTCAGAGTTTAGGGTTAGGTTTTATGGTTTGAACCCGAGGTCTTTACTGTTTAGAATACAGTTTCAAACGTTTTATATCCCGGGTTTAGGGTTTAGGACAATTTTTTAAAATCACAAAATTCCAAAGGGAAAATAGAGTTTTTGGACGTTTTAGACGTTTTAGGGTTTAGAGGTAGGGTTTAGATTTCCAAGTTTAGGGTTAGGTTTTAGGGCTTGTACCTTTAGTGTTTACTGATTAGAATAGAGTTTCGGACGTTTTAAGTCCCGGGTTTAGGGTTTTCAGAGTTCATTTGTAGTGCTTTTCAATTTCAGGCAATTTTAGCTCAAAGAATCATAAAATGCATGAAAAAATAGCAAATGAAGTCAAAAAGGGTTGAAATTTAAGGATGTGGCTTTCAATGGTTCATATTGAACACACAAAAATTCTTCAGTTGAAATAAGATTAAAAAAATGAAATGTCTTTGTAACAGCTGAGTTTTCGTCCGAAACCCTGTTACTTGGAAAGAAATGGTCCAGTTTGTACACGAAGTGCATCCAGTTTTTGCCATAACACTCTCAACTTTTTAGCACAAGCTATTTGGGTGAAACGATGATACCATGCCAAGTTTCAACCTTTTCAGAGTTCATTTGTAGTGCTTTTCAATTTCATGCTAATTTAGCTCAAAGAATCATTAAATGCATGAAAAATAGCAAATGAAGTCAAAAAGGGTTGAAATTTAAGGATGTGGCTTTGAATCGTTCATATTGAACACACAAAAATTCTTCAGTTAATATAAGTTTTAAAAAATGAAATGTGGTCAAACAGTGGTCAAACTACTTATTCAATAAATATTAGTATTACTAAATAATTATTGTTTCTTAGAATAATAATTTCAAACTCAAACGGTGAAGCGTGTGAAATCATGGTCACATTTTTCTGATAATAATGGATATATTATTTGTCAAATTTTGATTTACAGATTTAAAGATATTAAATGAATAACTGGCATGATAAATATAATAATATTATTACTTACTTTATTTTCATTGAAATTCAATATTATTATTACTTATTTTATTTTGACCTTTTTGTATTATTTTGGATTTTTTTAATTTTTTTGAGAATTTCTTATTTTTTGTAATTTTTTCCTTTTTTTGAAGTATTTTTGAGTTTTTAAATTAATCATTGTTGTTTATTTTAATAATTGTTTAGAAATCAAAAAATTAAATCATGTGACATCAAGACCTAAGGGTTAACATGATTGATAGTTTACTATTGTCAGGAAAACAACAAGTGCAGACTTGGAAACTAGGGGTGATAGAACTTGAAAGTTAAGCGTGCTCGGGCTGGAGTAGTGAGAGGACGGGTGACCGGCCGGGAAGTTAGACGATTTGGAATGAGTGATGATTAGAGATTAAATTCTAAAGCAGTGAGGAGGGGTGATTAGAGATTAAATTGTCAAATAATTCAAAGATTTGAAAATCAGAAGAAAAAAAATTCAAAAAAAAATTTCAATTTTTTTTGCTGTTTCGGCAATTTTTTAAAATCACCAAATTCCCAAGGGAAAATAGAGTTTTTGGACGTTTTAGACTTTTTTAGGGTTTAGGGCTAGGGTTTAGATTTCATAGTTTAGGGTTAGGTTTTATGGTTTGAACCCGAGGTGTTTACTATTTAGAATACAGTTTCGGACGTTTTAAGTCCCAGGTTTAGGGTTTAGGACAATTTTTTAAAATCACAAAATTCCAAAGGGAAAATAGAGTTTTTGGACGTTTTAGGGTTTAGGGCTATATAACACCCCCAGTGGTTAACTACAGTAATCCCATTTTGATTATGCCACGTCAGCATGATTAACAGTGTCTGATCATCATTTGCATCATAATGCATTTCAGCTTCTAACTCAAAATCCAAATTTAAATGAAAGTGGAAAATAAAAGTTGTTCAAACTGGAAAACTAAAATGTGCCTCATGTTGCAAATATTCCCATAGCATTTATAAAAATGATTGCAACATTAGTTGGAATTGTAAAAGGACTCGAACAACTAGAAACAGCAGCAACATAGCACTATTCAATCCTTTTTCAATTTAAATAAAATCCAAACAAAAAGATATGGACCCCAAACCAATTTCTAGCAGTGACAGATAATGCACTGTAAATAATGGAGCAAGTCTCGTATTTTACAAAAGTCTTTTGGAATAAAAATAAAAGAGAAAACAGAAAAGGAAAATAAATAAAAAAAAAAAAAAAAAGGAAAAGCCCCCCCCCCCCGGACCAACTGGGCCGTGGCCCAGCTGGCCACCAGGCCACCACCCAGGCCGGCCCATTCCCCCCTGGCCGGCCCACCCCCACTCTCCCTTAACCCCCTCCCCACCGAAACCCTAATCCCCCCCTCGCTCCTCTCCCCCCCCCCGATCCAGAAATTCTGGATCGGGATCGAACCCCGTCGCCCGCGCCGCCTCGGCGCCCGTCGCCGGCCGGCCTTCTCCGACGCCATCGCCGGCCTGCCTGCCCCGCCGCCGACCGCCTCCTCCTCCTTGCCACGCTCGCAGCCTCGCCCTCACCGCGCCTCGGCGCCCGGCGCCACCTCTCTAAAGTTGCACACTTTCTGCCTGTCAAGGAGACGATCACTGCTAGTCAGTTAGCAAGTTATATATCTCCCAGAATTGTTTCACTCCAGGTATTCCGAAAGAGATCAGTTCAGACCGTGGCAGCATTATTCACTGGTCATTTCTGGGAAAGTTTCCAAAAGGCTATGGGAACTCATATCACCTGGAGTTCAGCTTATCATCCTCAATCCCAAGGCCAAGTTGAACGAGTCAACCAAGTGCTTGAAGACATGCTACGAGCTTGTGTTGTTTCTTTCGGCAAGAAGTGGGAAGAATCTCTTCCATATGCCGAGTTCTCCTATAACAACAGCTATCAAGCCAGCTTGAAAATGGCCCCCTTTGAAGTTCTCTATGGACGTAAGTGTCGAACCCCTCTGAATTGGTCAGAAACTGGGGAACGACCGCTCGTGGGTCCAGATATTATTCAACACGCCGAAGAACAAGTCCGAATTGTCCGGGAAAATCTCAAGGCGGCTCAGGACCGCCAGAAGAGCAACTATGATCGCAAACGATGGGGTTTGACTTATCAACCTGGTGATCAAGCTTATCTTCGTGTCACTCCTATGAAGGGCACTCACCGTTTTGGAATCAAGGGCAAGTTAGCTCCGCGCTACATTGGTCCTTTCCGCATTGTTGCAAGACGTGGTCAAGTGGCGTATAAATTGGAATTGCCGCCGCAATTCTCTCATATCCACGACGTCTTCCATGTGTCGCAACTTCGTAAATGCTTCAAGGAATCTCCGCACCGATCTGTGGATCACGAGATGCTTGAATTGCAAGATGATCTATCTTATAAGGAGCATCCGATCCGCATTCTCGATGAAGCTGAACGTCGAACCCGTCAGAAGGTTACCAAGTTCCTCAAAGTGCAGTGGTCAAATCATACTGAAAATGAAGCCACTTGGGAACGCGAGGATAATCTTCGTGCGGAATACCCCGAACTTTTTCCTTCTACTTCTTAATTCTCGGGACGAGAATTCTTGTTAGTAGAGGAGATTTGTAACACCCCCGGTGGTTAACTACAGTAATCCCATTTTGATTATGCCACGTCAGCATGATTAACAGTGCATGATCATCATTAACATCATATTGCATTTCAACTCCTAAACCTCAAATTCAAATTTAAATGAAAGTGGAAAATAAAAGTTGTCCAACATAGAAACTAAATTGTTCATTAAATAGCAAATAAATCAGAGACAATTCTAAAATTGAAACCAACATCATTGGAGTTGGGTAAGTGACTCAAACATCTTCAAACAGCGACTAAAAACAATATTTAATAACCATTTATTAAATCTAATTTAAGTATGAAATGATGTTTTGCCCAAACTAATTTTAGGTGTTAGGGAATAAAGCACTGGTATTTATGGACCAGGTCACATGTTTTACAAAATTCAATTTGAGCCCTAACTATTTACAAAACAGGGGTATGGATAAATAAAAGGAGAAAAGAAAAGAAAAAGGAAAAGCCCCCCCCCGGACCAACTGGGCCGTGGCCCAGCTGGCCACCAGGCCACCAACCAGGCCGGCCCATTCCCCCCTGGCCGGCCCAGCCCAACTCGCTCGTCCTCTTCGTACTGCTCATGCCCGGGGCTCGCTGTCGAGCACCTGGCGCACGCACGCGCGCACGCCCAGGCCCCTCCCTCCCTCGCGGTCGACAGCGCGTCGCCGCGACTGCCGCGTATATGAGCAGCACCCCGGACCCCCTGGCTCTCCCTCGCCTCACTCTCCCCTGGACACCACCTCTCCTCTCTCTCCAGTGCGCAGCCATGGCACCGCCGCCGTAGCACGCGCGGCCACCGCCTCTGCCTCGTCGCGTGACCGTGCCCGCATGGTTCGCCTCCGTCGACTACGCCTCTCCCCCGAGCCCCACGAGCTAGAACGCGTCGCTGCGTCGCCGGCGCCGTCATCTTCCACCTTCGGCCGCCGCACGCCATCGCCGACTCCGGCCACTCCGAGCCCTCCCCGCGCACGCTAAGCTCACCTACAGACTCGCTGTGAGCACCTCGTCCCCCTCCCCCTCTCCCCGCGCGCTCTTCGTGCCCGTACGCGTCGCCCCTCTTTCGCCCGAATGCACCGCCGCCTAGCTCGTCGCCGGTGCCGTTCCGGTGACCAAACGGCCTCGGGCCCGTGCGCATCGTGCTCCCCGCATCGCGCAGGCCACACCCAGCTTCTCCTTTCGCTCGCTAGCGCGCCGTAGCGCTGACCCCGTGCACCACCCGAACGCCATCGCCGCTGCGGTCATCGCCGGCGCCGTTCCCGGCGGCCCCCAACCACGCCAACACCACCACGTGACGCGGCGCTCGCCGCCCGTTCGAACGGGCCAAGCCACGGCCCCGGAGACGCCCTGAGGGCGAAACCCGAGCTCGCCGGAGCTCGCCACCGCGTCTGGGCACTCCGGCGCGACTCCGGCGGCCGGTCCGACGTGGCGCCGCGGGCCCCATGGCCCAGCCACTGACTCTGGGCCCCACTGGGTCCCGTTGACCTAGTCCACGCTGACTGGGCGGGCCCTGTGCCTATGACATGTGGGTCCCGCTCGGTAAAACGTTTTATTAAATAAATAATCCGTTAATAAAATTAATTAGTGATTTAAAACACTAATTACCCACTGACTGCTGGGCCCCGCCTGCTAATTATTTTAAATAGATTAAGCTAACTCTGTTTAGTTAACTGAGTCACTGACATGTGGGCCCCACATATCAGGTTTGACCTGGCCGGCCCCCTGTTGACTGCTGACGTCATCCATGCGTCATGCTGACGTCACCCTGCTACTGTTCTGGATAATTCAAATTAATAATAAATCTGTAATTTCAGAATATTGTTTAAACTTTAGAAAATCATATCTTTTAAACCGTAACTCCGATGAAAATACTTTGTACATGAAAGTTGCTCCGAACGACGAGACGAATCTGAATACGCGGTCCGTTCGTCCGTCATGCGTCCCTAACTATCCGAACTTGCAACCGTTCCCCTCTTATCCTCTGTCCGATAATTCCAAAGACCCGGGAAATATCGTCAGATATTCTCCCGCTCCGTCTGTTACGTGTGATGCTGCGTTAGACTACCCCTAGCACCGTGTATCGTATTTGTCATGCTCATGTTTGCTATATATTTATACTGTTTCCTCCCCCTCTTCTCTCTCGATAGCCCCCGACCCCGACGTCGTCCCCGAGACCGACGCAGCTCCGGATCCCGAAGACACCATAGACGACCTTGCCCTTGCCGCCGAGCAACCAGGCAAGCCCCTCCTTTGATCATCCCGATATCGCCCATTCTAATTTCCCATGCTTGCATTAGAATTGCTGCTACTACTGCTTTACCTATTCTGATGCATAGCCTGTTCATTGTAACCTGCTGTTGATAATTACCTACATATCCTAAACTGTTTAGTCTAGGCTGGGTAGAGACCTATCAAGTGACCCCACTTATCCCGACTGCCGCGCTGGATCGTCAGAAGACCCGATCAATGGGATTGAAGACCAGGACCCGACACCGCACATCACCCCCCCTTAGTTGTAACGACACTGCAGCGTTACTATCGAGTGCCGAGGGTGAAACCTCTTGTAGCACTTCTGATGTTAACTCTGTAGAGTAGCTATTCGGTCGTGGTCATCGAGGGTGATTCCTCCTTCACCGCTTCCGATAACGACGCTGTCGTACAACACCTCAAGTGTGGACCCAGTGAGGGTGATTCCTCCTAGTTCACCTTGACGGATACATCGAGTGGGAATTCAATGAGGGTGATACCTCGGATTCCCTGATGTTATGGACACACGGATACTTGGACTTTACAATGTTACTTGGAAAGGCGGGTCGACCCTGAGGGGTACCCGCGTGTGATGTGAAGGCGGGTTGCCAGTGTGGTGCCTGAGTGGTGAATCCGAGGCGCGGCCGGGCATTCTTAACCCTTGCCGCAAGTCCTCGAGACGGGGCGACGGGGTCACATCTTTCGTAAGTCTCTGCTCGTTACCGCAAGCCCCTAGTCCTAGCGATTTGGATATTTGATCCGAGCAGGCCTCTGGTCTGATAGCACTAACCATCACGTGGGCATAGTATGGGCGTTCTGCATCGTAGCATCAGCCGAAAGCTCTGTCAGACGTCCAGTTCAGCATGGCGGCACGGACGGACCGGCGCCCTCCTGGTGCCAGGCTTCTCCCTGCGCGCAACGACTCGGAGTGCACAGGGCGATGGCCCAAGACCTCTGAGCGCTTAGGATGTAGACCGACGGGGACCTCTCTGCTGAGCTATAGGTAGGGTTGCGATGTGTCGTTTGGCCGAGGCCGGGCATGACCCAGGAAAGTGTGTTCGGCCGGAGTTAATCGAGCGTGTTGGGTAAGTTGGTGCACCCCTGCAGGGAAGAACATTTCTATCGATAGCCGGTCCTACGGTAAAGGACACTCGGAGTTGTATCCTGATTGATACAATTTAGAACTGGATACCTGTGATGAGACCTGTATATATGGCTCTGGGATTGCTTCTCGCAGGGAGTCGAGAAGGGATCTCAGGACGAGGTTGATGAATGTATGGCTCTGGGATTGCTTTCTCGCAGGGAGTCGAGAAAGGATCTCTGGGTGAGGTTGATATTATTACTGCTACATTATATCGTATTGTTCTACTCTCTTCTACTGCTGCAAGACCGCTGAAGATGCTAATCTTCGATAGGACTAGGCCTTCTCTCTATTCTGGCATTTCTGCAGCCCAGTCCACATATACAGCCTCCCTTTGAAAATGTTGCATATGTAGTGTAGATCCTTGCTTGCTGAGTACTTCTGAGTACTCACGGTTGCTTTGTTTTCCTTTTTCTCCCCATATCAGTTTGACATGACCAGAGGACGGAGCCCCCTGAGACAGATGCCCCGACGATCGTTACTACTACTACCCAGAGGATGGATACTACTACGAGTTGACTGACGACCAGGAGTAGGATCGGAGGGTCCCAGGCAGGAGGCCTTGTGCCTTTCGATCGTAGTGTTTTCTTTTGCCCCGCCTTTCTAAAGGCCTTTCTGTATTTTCTTTTATATCTGTACTCAGATATCTGATGCTTCCGCTGACGCTTGTTCGCAAGCTTATGAATTCGAGCCCTCGAGGCCCCTGGCTTGTAATATAAAGCTTGTATGACTTATTTATGTTTTAGAGTTGTGTTGTGATATCTTCCCGTGAGTCCTTAGGCTTGATCGTGTGCATGTGCGTGTATGATTAGTGCACGATCGGGCCGGGGGCGTCACAGGCTAGGGTTTAGATTTCCAAGTTTAGGCTTAGGTTTTAGGGTTTGAACATTTAGTGTTTACTGTTTAGAATAGAGTTTCGGGCGTTTTAAGTCCCGGGTTTAGGGTTTTCAGAGTTCATTTGTAGTGCTTTTCAATTTCAGGCTAATTTAGCTCAAAGAATCATGAAATGCATGAAACAATAGCAAATGAAGTCAAAAAGAGTTGAAATTTAGGGATGTGGCTTTGAATGGTTCATATTGAACACACAAAAATACTTCAGTTGAAATAAGAATAAAAAATGAAATGTCGTTGTAACAGCTGAATTTTCGTCCGAAACCCTGTTACTTCGAAAGAGATGGTCCAGTTTGTACACGAAGTGCATCCAGTTTTTGCCATAACCCTCTCAACTTTTTAGCACAAGCTATTTTGGTGAAATGATGATACCATGCCAAGTTTCAACCTTTTCAGAGTTCATTTGTAGTGTTTTTCAATTTCAGGCTAATTTAGCTCAAAGAATCATATTGAACACACAAAAATTCTTCAGTTAATATAAGTTTAAAAAAATGAACAGTGGTCAAACTACTTATTCAATAAATATTAGTGTTACTAAATAATTATTGTTTTTTAGAATAATAATTTCAAACTCAAACGGTGAAGCGCGTGACATCATGGCCACATTTTTCTGATAATAATGGATATATTATTTGTCGAATTTCGATTTAGAGATTTAAAGATATTAAATGAATAAGTGGCATAATAATAATAATATTATTAATATTATTTATTTTATTTTTCATTGAAATTCAATATTATTATTACTTATTTTATTTTGAAATTTTTGTATTATTTTGGATTTTTTGATTTTTTTTTTAGAATTTTTTATTTTTTTTGTAATTTTTGAGTTTTGAGTTTAAAGATCTCTAATCTCAACTTTTTTGAAGTATTTTTGAGTTTTTAAATTAATCATTGTTGTTTGTTAATCATTGTTGTTTATTTTAATAATTGTTTGGAAATCAAAAAATTAAATCATGTGACATCAAGACCTAAGGGTTAACAGGTTTGATAGCTTACTATTGTCAGGAAAACAACAAGTGCGGACTTGGAAACTAGGGGTGATAGAACCTGAAAGTTAAGCGTGCTCGGGGTGGAGTAGTGAGAGGATGGGTGACCGGCCGGGAAGTTAGACGATTTGGAATGAGTGCTGATTAGAGATTAGAGATTAAATTCTGAAGCAGTGAGGAGGGGTGATTAGAGATTAAATTATCAAATAATTCAAAGATTTGAAAATTAGAAGAAAAAAATAAAATTTTTTTTGTTTCGACAATTTTTTAAAATCACCAAATTCCAAAGGGAAAATAGAGTTTTTGGACGTTTTAGACATTTTTAGGGTTTAGATTTCAGAGTTTAGGGTTAGGTTTTATGGTTTGAACCCGAGGTGTTTACTGTTTAAAATACAGTATCGGATGTTTTAAGTCCCGGGTTTAGGGTTTAGGACAATTTTTTAAAATCACAAAATTCCAAAGGAAAATAGAGTTTTTGGACATTTTAGACGTTTTAGGGTTGAGAGTTAGGCTTTAGATTTCCAAGTTTAGGGTTAGGTTTTAGGGTTTGTACCTTTAGTGTTTACTGTTTACAATAGAGTTTCGGACGTTTTAAGTCCCGGGTTTAGGGTTTTCAGAGTTCATTTGTAGTGCTTTTCAATTTCAGGCTAATTTAGCTCAAAGAATCATAAAATGCATGAAAAAAATGGCAAATGAAGTCAAAAAGGGTTGAAATTTAGGGATGTGGCTTTGAATGGTTCATATTGAACACAAAAAAATTCTTCAGTTGAAATAAGATTAAAAAAATGAAATGTCTTTGTAACATCGGAGTTTTCGTCCGAAACCCTGTTACTCTCGAAAGAGATGGTCCAGTTTGTACACGAAGTGCTCCAGTTTTTGCCATAACCCTCTCAACTTTTTCGCATAAGCTATTTGGTGAAATGATGATACCATGCCAGTTTCAACCTTTTCGGAGTTCATTGGTAGTGTTTTCATTTCATGCTAATTTAGCTCAAAGAATCATTAAATGGATGAAAAATAGCAAATGAAGTCAAAAAGGGTTGAAATTTAAGTATGTGGCTTTGAATGGTTCATATTGACACACAAAATTCTTTAGTTAATATAAGTTAAAAAAATAAATGTGGTCAAACAGTGGTCAAACTACTTATTCAATAATATTAGTGTTACTAAATAATTATTGTTTTTTAGAATAATAATTTCAACTCCAACGGTGAAGCGTGTGACATCATGGTCACATTTTTTCTGATAATAATGGATATATTATTTGTCGAATTTCGATTTATAGATTTAAAGATAGTAAATGAATAAGTGGCATAATAATAATATTATTATTAATATTATTTATTTTATGTTCATTGAAATTCAATATTATTATTACTTTTTTTTTTTGAAATTTTTGTATTATTTTGGATTTTTGGATTTTTTTTTTGAGAATTTTTTTTTTGTAATTTTTGAGTTTTGAGTTTTGTATTTAAAGATCTCTAATCTCAACTTTTTTGAAGTATTTTTGAGTTTTTAAATTAATCATTGTTGTTTGTTAATCATTGTTGTTTATTTTATATAATTGTTTGGAAATCAAAAATTAACTCATGTGACATCAAGACCTAAGGGTTAACAGGTTTGATATCTTACTATTGTCAGGAAAACAACAAGTGCGGACTTGGAAACTAGGGGTGATAGAACCTGAAAGTTAAGCGTGCTCGGGCTGGAGTATTGAGAGGATGGGTGACCGGCCGGGAAGTTAGACGATTTGGAATGAGTGCTGATTAGAGATTAGAGATTAAATTCTGAAGCAGTGAGGAGGGGTGATTAGAGATTAAATTATCAAATAATTCAAAGATTTGAAAATCAGAAGAAAAAATTCAAAAAAAATTCAAATTTTTTTTCGTTTCGACAATTTTTTAAAATCACCAAATTCCAAAGGGAAAATAGAGTTTTTGGACGTTTTAGACGTTTTTAGGGTTTAGGGCTAGGGTTTAGATTTCAGAGTTTAGGGTTAGGTTTTATGGTTTGAACCCGAGGTGTTTACTGTTTAAAATACAGTATCGGATGTTTTAAGTTCCGGGTTTAGGGTTTAGGACAATTTTTTAAAATCACAAAATTCCAAAGGGAAAATAGAGTTTTTGGACATTTTAGACGTTTTAGGGTTGAGAGTTAGGCTTTAGATTTCCAAGTTTAGGGTTAGGTTTTAGGGTTTGTACCTTTAGTGTTTACTGTTTACAATAGAGTTTCGGACGTTTTAAGTCCCGGGTTTAGGGTTTTCAGAGTTCATTTGTAGTGCTTTTCAATTTCAGGCTAATTTAGCTCAAAGAATCATAAAATGCATGAAAAAATAGCAAATGAAGTCAAAAAGGGTTGAAATTTAGGGATGTGGCTTTGAATGGTTCATATTGAACACAAAAAAATTCTTCAGTTGAAATAAGATTAAAAAAATGAAATGTCTTTGTAACAGCTGAGTTTTCGTCCGAAACCCTCTTACTTCGAAAGAGATGGTCCAGTTTGTACACGAAGTGCATCCAGTTTTTGCCATAACCCTCTCAACTTTATCGCACAAGCTATTTTGGTGAAATGATGATACCATGCCTAGTTTCAACCTTTTCAGAGTTCATTTGTAGTGCTTTTCAATTTCATGCTAATTTAGCTCAAAGAATCATTAAATGGATGAAAAAATAGCAAATGAAGTCAAAAAGGGTTGAAATTTAAGTATGTGGCTCTGAATGGTTCATATTGAACACACAAAAATTCTTTAGGTAATATAAGTTTAAAAAAATGAAATGTGGTCAAACAATGGTCAAACTACTTATTCAATAAATATTAGTGTTACTAAATAATTATTGTTTTTTAGAATAATAATTTCAAACTCAAACGGTGAAGCGTGTGAAATCATGGTCACATTTTTCTGATAATAATGGATATATTATTTGTTGAATTTCGATTTACAAATTTAAAGATATTGAATGAATAAGTGGCATAATAATAATATTATTATTATTACTTATTTTATTTTCATTGAAATTAAATATTGTTATTACTTATTTTATTTTGAATTTTTTGTATTATTTTGGATTTTGTTTATTTTTTTATAGAATTTTTTGATTTTTTTGAAGTATTTTTGAGTTTTTAAATTAATCATTGTTGTTTATTTTAATAATTGTTTAGAAATCAAAAAATTAAATCATGTGACATCAAGACCTAAGGGTTAACAGGATTGATAGCTTACTATTGTCAGGAAAATAACAAGTGCAGACTTGGAAACTAGGGGTGATAGAACTTGAAAGTTAAGCGTGCTCGGGCTGGACTACTGAGAGGACGGGTGACCGACCGGGAAGTTAGACGATTTGGAATGAGTGCTGATTAGAGATTAAATTCTGAAGCAGTGAGGAGGGGTGATTAGAGATTAAATTGTCAAATAATTGAAAGATTTGAAAATCAAAAAAAAATTCCTGTTTTGACAATTTTTTAAAATCACCAAATTCCCAAGGGAAAATAGAGTTTTTGGACATTTTAGACGTTTTTAGGGTTTAGGGCTAGGGTTTAGATTTCAGAGTTTAGGGTTAGGTTTTATGGTTTGAACCCGAGGTGTCTACTCTTTAGAATACAGTTTCGGACGTTTTAAGTCTCGGGTTTAGGGTTTAGGACCATTTTTTAAAATCACAAAATTCCAAAGGGAAAATAGAGTTTTTGGACGTTTTAGACGTTTTAGGGTTTAGTGCTAGGGTTTAGATTTCCATGTTTAGGGTTAGGTTGTAGGGTTTGAACCTTTAGTGTTTACTGTTTAGAATAGAGTTTTGGACGTTTTAAGTCCTGGGTTTAGGGTTTTCATAGTTCATTTGTAGTGCTTTTCAATTTCAGGCTAATTTAGCTCAAAGAATCATAAAATGCATGAAAAAATAGCAAATGAAGTCAAAAAGGGTTGAAATTTAGGGATGTGGCTTTGAATGGTTCATATTGAACACACAAAAATTCTTCAGTTGAAATAAGATTAAAAAAATGAAATGTCTTTGTAACAGCTGAATTTTCGTGCGAAACCCTGTTACTTCGAAAGAGATGGTCCAGTTTGTACACAAAGTGCATCCAGTTTTTGCCGTAACCCTCCCAACTTTTTAGCACAAGCTATTTCGGTGAAATGATGATACCATGCCAAGTTTCAACCTTTTCAGAGTTCATTTGTAGTGCTTTTCAATTTCAGGCTAATTTAGCTCAAAGAATCATTAAATGCATGAAAAATATGTAACGCCCCAAAAATATTTTTCTGAATATATGCACCGGATATTGTGTTCGGTATGTTTCCTGTCAACTCAATTAATGCTACAGTTTTATTTGATTCCGGAGCTTCGCATTCGTGCATCTCTAAAAAGTTTGCCACGAAGAATCGATTTTCTTTTTCGCCTTTGCAAAATTCCATGGTTATTCAGTCCCTGGGATCGAAGCAAAGTACACAATGGTACTGCAAGGATGTAAATATCGGGATCAAGGGAATGGTATTTCTAGCCAACCTTATTGTTCTGGAAGCAGTCGAACTGGATGTTATTCTGGGAATGGATTCGTTAACCAAAAATACAGGTTTCATAGACTACTACAACCGCACGGTAACTCTTACAAGCTGCCAAGGAGAAACAATAAAATTTGGCACAAGGAGGATTTCCGCATCACAAGGAAAATTAAATCAAGTGGATGCGGCAGAATTAAGTAAGGTCCCTGTAGTCTGTGAATACCCCGATGTATTTCCAGAAGAGCTACCAGGCATGCCACCTGATCGGGAAATTGAGTTCGTTATTGAATTAGCACCTGGAACGGCTCCCATTTATAAGAAGCCATATCGTATGGCTCCAACCGAATTGGCTGAACTAAAGAAACAAATTAAGGAATTAATGGAAAAGGATACGTCAGACCCATCTCGTCACCATGGGGATCGCCAGTTTTATTTGCTAAGAAAAAGGATGGTACCCTCAGACTATGTATTGATTATAGGGCTCTCAATATGCTTACCATAAAAAATAAATACCCGCTACCCAGGATAAATGACTTGTTCGAACAGCTAGCAGAAGCCAAGGTATTCTCAAAAATAGATTTGAGGTCAGGCTACCACCAATTAAAAATCCGATCGTCAGATATACCCAAGACTGCATTTACTTCTAGATATGGATTGTACGAATTTACAGTGATGCCATTTGGCTTAACCAACGCTCCCGCTTATTTTGTTCATCTCATGAACAAGGTTTTCTTGAAATATTTGGACAAGTTCGTGGTTGTATTTATTGATGACATACTTATCTACTCCAAGACACCCGAAGAACACGAACAACACCTACGAATAGTCCTGGAAGAATTGAGGAAAAACCAACTTTATGCCAAATTCAGTAAATGTGAATTTTGGTTACGAGAAGTTGGCTTCCTAGGACACATTCTGACACAGGATGGGATAGCAGTAGACCCAAGCAAGGTAAAAGCTGTCCAAGAATGGAAACAACCCACCAACATGACTGAGGTCAGGAGTTTTCTTGGTCTGGCAGGATATTACCGAAGATTTATCGAAGGATTTTCCACCATAGCCAAACCCATGACCCAATTGCTTAAGAAGGATAAGAAGTTTGAATGGACTGAAGCTTGTGAGAAAAGTTTCCAAGAATTGAAGAAAAGATTAACAACGGCACCCATTCTGGTCATACCCAATGTGCACAAAAAGTTTGAGATATACTGTGACGCGTCCAGGAAAGGCCTTGGATGTGTATTAATGCAAGAAGGAAAAGTCGTGGCTTATGCCTCAAGACAGCTATGATGACATGAGGAGAATTATCCTACACATGATCTGGAGCTAGCTGCGGTAATACACGCACTCAAAGAATGGTGACACTTTCTTCTCGGTGAGCGATGTGAAATATACACGGACCACAAAAGTCTTAAGTATATTTTCACCCAGCCGGAATTAAACTTGAGACAGCGTCGCTTGCTTGAGTTAATAAAGGACTACGATATCGGAATTCATTATCATCTGGGTAAAGCAAATGTTGTGGCAGATGCTCTCAGCCGAAATCCCTGCACCACTAATAATAGTGTGCAATTTTCACAACATGAGTTCAACCAGGAATTTGCCAAACTCAATATGGTCTTAATCACCGAAGGAACCATTAATCAACTGGAGATGAAACCAACATTAGAGGATCAGATCAAAGAAGCTCAAGAAGGACACCCAAGTATTGAGGGGATTAAGAGGAAAATGAAACTGGGCAAGGCACCCGAGTTTACCGTTGATGGTCAGGGAATTTTATGGTTCGGGAAAAGAATATGTGTGCCTAATAAGGAAGAATTAAAGCAACAAATTTTGGCAGAAGCCCATACCACTCCATATTCTATCCATCCATGAGGAACAAAAATGTACAAGGATTTACAAGAAAATTATTGGTGGCACGGGATGAAAAGAGATATAGCCGTATATGTCGCACGTTGTGATTCATGCCAGCGTATAAAAGCAGAACACCAGAGGCCAGCGGGATTATTGCAGCCACTCAGAGTACCTGAATGGAAATGGGACGTAATAGGAATGGATTTTATCGTCGGACTGCCAAGGTCACGACATGGAAATGATGCTATCTGGGTTATAACAGATTATTTGACCAAGGTGGCACACTTCATTCCGGTAAAAACCACATACACCACACAGCGACTCGCCAGATTATATCTCTCCCGAATTGTTTTCCTACATGGAGTACCCAAGACCATAGTCTCTGACAGAGGCACCCAATTTGTCTCTAGATTTTGGGAGCACCTACAGCAAGCCCTAGGGACTCAACTGACGTTCAGCACAGCATACCACCCGCAAACCGGAGGACAAACTGAGCGGGTAAATCAAATATTGGAGGACATGCTAAGAGCATGTGTGCTCACCTACGGAGTTAGCTGGGAAGACAGTTTACCATACGTGAAATTCTCATATAACAACAGTTATCAAGCCAGTTTAAATATGTCACCTTTTGAAGCCCTGTACGGACGAAGGTGCCGTACCCCACTCAATTGGTCAGAGACCGGAGACAGTCGAATTTTTGGTCCCGAAGTTCTTAAAGAAGTAGAAACAAAAGTGAAGCTTATTCAAGGCAGACTGAAAGCAGCTCAGTGCCGTTAAAAGAGCTACTATGATCAAAAGCACCGCCAAATCAGTTTTGAGCCCGATGAATACGTGTATCTCAGAGTATCTCCAACTAGAGGACTACAGAGATTTAAAGTCAAAGGAAAATTGGCACCAAGATTTATTGGACCATTCCGTGTAATCGCAAGAAGAGGCAAGGTTGCTTATCAACTAGAGCTACCGGCAGAATTGTCAGATGTTCACGTATCACAACTAAGGAAATGTGTTAATAACCCAGACAAGCAAGTGCAACACCAAGATTTGGACCTTCATCCAGACCTCACATATAGGGAGCATCCTATAAAGATTTTAGAGGAATCTGAACGGAGGACCCGACAGAATGTAATAAAATTTTACAAGGTTCAATGGAGTAATCACACCGAGGAAGAAGCAACATGGGAAAGAGAGGATCATCTGAGGACTGAATACCCGTACCTGTTTAAGGGACAGCTGAAATCTCGGGGACGAGATTTTTCTTAGGGGGGTAGGTGTTGTAACGCCCCAAAAATATTTTTCTGAATATTTGAAATCTTTCCCTTAAAAATAAAAGTTTTGAAAATCATTTTTTTTCATATCACCTTTCTTCAATTTGAAAACCTTTTCAAATTTTATTTGGGTTCCAATCTTCTCTAAATATTCTGGTTGAAGAGTTTAAAATTATAAGGATAATTATTTTGGGGTTTTCAAACACTTTAGTTTTAGCAAGAAAAGTTTTGAGGATAATAAATTTTCAAAGGAGACAACCTCTTCACCTCCCTTTTAGCCCTACTAAACCCATCCAACAATTTTCTTCCATTCCAACTTTATCCCACAAGTCACTCACATCATCTAGGACATAATCCAACTCTCTCCTACCCCACAGAAATATTTTTCACAATCCAAATAAATTCCAAAGTTGGAATTCATATTATCCATCATTCCTTTGGTTTACAAAGGAACCACAATTTCCACAAGGTTTCTACCTCCACCAAAAATTATCCCAACAAATATATGGTACCCACAACCCATTTCTCCAAAGACATGGGGTACCACAGTTCAAAATTTTCAAATTCCACTCAATTCAAATTTGGACCAAATTCAATATTTCTGATCCAAACATATTTTTAAATACTCCAAAAATTCCCAAACTTTGCCACACCCTCTCATACGTATCAATACATCACCAGAAAAATTGCCACAAATTCTAAAAATCTCTAGCACTCTCTGTCATAGGATTATATGAGTATCAGTGCACTGTTCATAACTGAAACAAATTCAGTTAACTGAATTCGGATTCAGACGACAGAGGCGACCGGTGCCGTGCACTTCTTCCTTTCCCCTTGCCCGCACGGTATCGCCTCCCCTGGCCATCAATGCATCTCCATGAGTTCTCCCTCGTCAGTACTCCTCAGTCAACTGGCCGGTGGCAGGCCGGTGCACCTGCCACCGTGCTCATCCACGACGGGCCGAGCTGATCCACACGGCGCCCGCCATCTTCACTTCTCTCGCTAACCTCCCCCACCTAATCTCCCTCCACGCGGCACCCTCTCCGCACCTTCTCTACGCCGACCACGCCGCCCAGGCCCACTGCCAATCGCCAGAGCTGCGCGGCATCCGCCATGGCCGCACGGCGGCCACACCATGGATAAGGCACTAGAAGTCGAGCTCATCTGCGCTGGCGTTTCGGTCAGCTCTCACCACTCTCACTGACACTCATCGACCACGGCCACCGCCCAAACCTACCTCACCGACCACCGTAACTCCGGCGTGATCCGAACCTCGCCGGACCGCCTCGAATCGCCTATAAAAGGCCCTCCCGAGCTCCGTTCTCCTCACCCATCGCCTCCACCACCTCCTAATCGCCCCTATGCCACTTCCCTGACCTGGAGGAGGTCTCCTCCCTTCTCTCCGGTCACCGCTCCGCCACCTCTGTCCCCATTCGGTTCGACACTGTTACGCCACCACCACAGCTCAAACTTCATCAGTAGCCATCTCATCCACCAACTCATCAATCCCGCGCTCCAATTTCATTGCCCGAACCCTCTCCGGCGAGTCCCAAAACCACCCGAGCCCCGTCCGCCGCCGTCGACCCCGCCAGCGTTCAGGTGCTCTCCGGCGACCACCACCACCTCCCTCCGATGCGGCACCCCGCCCTGCTCAC
This sequence comes from Thinopyrum elongatum, assembly GCA_011799875.1. NCBI lineage: Eukaryota > Viridiplantae > Streptophyta > Magnoliopsida > Poales > Poaceae > Thinopyrum > Thinopyrum elongatum. Next base: position 245,814,811 of record CM022303.1, read on the forward strand.
ATTCCGACCATCGCCGCCCTCCAAAACCCCGGCGATCACCGCCGGCGACCGCCGTCGCCTCTCTATCTCGCGCGCGATCGGGTTCAAATTTGAACCTGACGGTGAGCCCCCACCCCGCGCGGTTTTTTTTCTTTTTCCTGGTTTAAAACGAAGACGTACTCTGCCTTTTACGCCTTCTTCGCTGAGAAGCGTATTTCAGCCAAAACATTTTCTGTTTAAACTGTGCAGGGACTGCTGTTTTACAGAAAAGCCCCTGGTTTTGAAAGTTTAATAACTTTTAAACCACAACTCCGTTTGAGTTGAACTTTTTTTTGAAATTCTTATTTTTCTCTCTAGTTTTTTTAGTATTTATTTAAAAATGTTTTGGGACAAATTTTTGTACTGTTGCCAAAATTATTTAATTTGAGTTGATTTTGAATTTTCAGAAAAAAGAAGAGGGAAACTTTGCCGAGAATTTTGAAGGGTTTTCACCCGACTACTTTGGACAAGGCAAGCATTTTTGAACTTGGGATATGGTGATTGCATTTGCTTTTGCATGTTGCATCGGTTGATATTGCACCGTATGTGTCGAATGTCACTAGCACTTGCATGCATGGTCATATCTCTTTTGCTCATAACTTGCACATCACTGAAGCAAGAGATTCTTCTGACACGGTAAAGTGGTGGAAATACGGGAGAGTGTCTCCTGCTTTGGACGTGCCGGTGGGCACGGGCCATTCTTGGTTTGACACGGTGGTGTCATGTGACTTAAGTGGATTATTCCGGTGATGTTAATCAACACCTCCTGAGTCGGCCAAGATCGAGTCTTGTTCCGCTACACCTAGCTGGATACCGTGCTGCCACGAGTCTTTCCGCAAGGAAGGTACGGCTGAGTAAGTTGTTAACCCCTGTCTAGGTACACACCGTACAGAGGGCCGCGATGAGGGTTTCCAAAGGCCTTGGACTAAATCCTGTCATCGGGTCAGGGGGCATGGGTGTTACCGGTTGTGACTGAGAGGGGGGCACCCCTTGTAATCCGCGTGTATTAATAGTGATCCCATGCAGGACGTTGGTCTCTCCATCTCAGAGTTTTTCTTGAACGATGCTTTGGGTGATTCCTGGCATCCGGAGAGTTATTCTGGTGTGTACTGGTCAGGTGTGTTTTCAACCCAAAGACCGTAATGGGAATTAGTCAGTGTCACGGTACTGACTAAAGAAATCCTTTACTTGTGGGTAAAGAGTACACCCTCTGCAGAGTTAAAACTATTCGAATAGCCGTGTCCTCGGTCAAAGGGCGTAGCTGGGTGGGTCAAGTGTCGGTCCCGGTATCGGTCTTCAGAGGAAATAATTAAAAAAATGTCTGACTCATTTTTGCAGTATAATTGTTGATACCCTGTTGCTACCCTGATTTTTTAAAGCTTAATAAATATTATTATGGCTATATTGAGGACTAACCCGTTTCTCTTAATTTATTTCCTTCCTGAGTGTCTCAGGGGCTGGCTAGACTACCCCGGGCACTCAACTATTATTTTCAAGACCTCTCGTGGCGTCTCTCGAGTTAACAGGCAGTTCATCTCGCCACTACTCTTGTGGACACCCGATTGGCATTTCTCTTCAAGTCCAACTGTGGCGTCACTTGACGCCCAACATGCATTTCTTTTCAAGACCTCTCGTGGCGTCTCTCGAGTTAACAGGCGGTTTATCTCGCCACTACTCTTGTAGACACCCGACCGGCATTTCTCTTATTTTTTTTTCTGAATGTCACTTGGGCTGGCTAGACTACCCGTGGCATTCGCTTGCTTTTATTTTTCTTAGTAGACTAGTTATGGCTAACATGTTTTATTTACTCCCGCATTATTTTATAATTATGTCATGACCAGGATTTTAGTCAGCATGAGCATGTCATTATGTTCCTACATGAGCATGTGCATCCATTATATCTTCTGTTCAAAATGTTTGCGAGTACATTCCAACGTACTCACTGGCTTGTCCCTGGCTATTTACTTGGCCAGGCTTGGAGGAGGACGAGCTTGTGGAGAAGGATTGCGCTAGCGAGCCCGACGCTTAGAGGAGTCCCAGTCAGTCACCTGTGAGATAGGAGTCTACCACATGTATCATCCGCTGAGCTTCCGCTACACCAATAAAATAGTCAAGCCTCACTCTGACGCTTGGCTTTACGTTATTGTATCAGAGATGTATCACCACCACACCATTGTCATATTCCGCCACTGCCATATATTTGGTGAGTTTGTAATAATTTTGTTGAGCCTTCAGACTCAACCCAGTGTAATATTATTTGTACTGGTTATCTGTATCAAGGAAGTCAACCAGTTGTGTTGATCTTGGGGCTGGTGTGACTTAGGGCCTTTTCTGAGATTTAATCCCAGAAAGGGGCTCGACAAAATAGCAAATGAAGTCAAAAAGGGTTGAAATTTAAGTATGTGGCTTTGAATGGTTCATATTGAACACACAAAAATTCTTCAGTTAATATAAGTTTTAAAAAAATGAAATGTGGTCAAACTCTGGTCAAACAGTGGTCAAACTACTTATTCAATAAATATTAGTGTTACTAAATAATTATTGTTTTTTAGAATAATAATTTCAAACTCAAACAGTGAAGCGTGTGACATCATGGTCACATTTTTCTGATAATAATGGATATATTATTTTTCGAATTTCGATTTAAAGATATTAAATGAATAAGTGGCATAATAATAATAATAATAATAATACTTATTTTATTTTCATTATAATTCAATATTATTATTACTTATTTTATTTTCAAATTTTTGTATTATTTTGGATTTTTTGATTTTTTTTTGAGAATTTTTTAATTTTTTGTAAATTTTTCCTTTTTTTGAAGTATTTTTGAGTTTTAAAATTAATCATTTTTGTTTGTTAATCATTGTTGTTTATTTTAATAATTGTTTGGAAATCAAAAAATTAAATCATGTGACATCAAGACCTAAGGGTTAACAGGATTGATAGCTAACTATTGTCAGGAAAACAACAAGTGCAGACTTGGAAACTAGGGGTGATAGAACCTGAAAGTTAAGCGTGCTCGGGCTGGAGTAGTGATAGGATGGGTGACCGGCCGGGAAGTTAGACGATTTGGAATGAGTGCTGATTAGAGATTAGAGATTAAATTCTGAAGCAGTGAGGAGGGGTGATTAGAGATTAAATTATCAAATAATTCAAAGATTTGAAAATCATAAGAAAAATTCAAAAAAAAATTCAAATTTATTTTTGTTTTGATAATTTTTTAAAATCACCAATTTCCAAAGGGAAAATAGAGTTTTTGGACGTTTTAGACGTTTTTAGGGTTTAGGGCTAGGGTTTAGATTTCAGAGTATAGGGTTAGGTTTTATGGTTTGAACCCAAGGTGTTTACTATTTAGAATACAGTATCAGACGTTTTAAGTCCGGGGTTTAGGGTTTAGGACAATTTTTTAAAACCACAAAATTCCAAAGGGAAAATAGAGTTTTTGGACGTTTTAAACGTTTTAGGGTTTAGGGCTAGGGTTTAGATTTCCAAGTTTAGGGTTAGGTTTTAGGGTTTGAACCTTTAGTGTTTACTGTTTAGAATAGAGTTTCAGACGTTTTATGTCCCGGGTTTAGGGTTTTCAGAGTTCATTTGTAGTGCTTTTCAATTTCAGGCTAATTTAGCTCAAAGAATCATAAAATGCATGAAAAAATAGCAAATGAAGTCAAAAAGGGTTGAAATTTAAGGATGTGGCTTTGAATGGTTCATATTGAACACACAAAAATTCTTCAATTGAAATAAGATTAAAAAAATAAAATGTCTTTGTAAGAGCTGAATTTTCGTCCGAAACCCTGTTACTTCAAAAGAGATGGTCCAGTTTGTACACGAAGTGCATCTAGTTTTTGACATAACCCTCTCAACTTTTTAGCACAAGCTATTCCGGTGAAATGATGATACCATGCCAAGTTTCAACCTTGTCAGAGTTCATTTGTAGTGCTTTTCAATTTCAGGCTAATTTAGCTCAAAGAATCATTAAATGCATGAAAAAATAGCAAATGAAGTCAAAAAGGGTTGAAATTTAAGGATGTGGCTATGAATGGTTCATATTGAACACACAAAAATTCTTTAGTTAATATAAGTTTAAAAAAATGAAATGTGGTCAAACTCTGGTCAAACAGTGGTGAAACAGTGGTCAAACAATGGTCAAACTGCTTATTCAATAAATATTAGTGTGACTAAATAATTATTGTTATTTAGAATAATAATTTCAAACTCAAACGGTGAGGCGTGTGACATCATGGTCACATTTTTCTGATAATAATGGATATAATATTTGTGAAATTTCGATTTACAGATTTAAAGATATTAAATGAATAAATGGCATAATAATAATAATATTACTTATTTTATTTCCATTGAAATTCAATATTATTATTACTTATTTTATTTTGAATTTTTGTATTATTTTGGATTTTTTGATTTTTTTTTAAATTTTTGATTTGTTTGAAATTTTTTCCTTTTTTTTGAAGTATTTTTGAGTTTTTAAATTAATCAGTATTGTTTGTTAAACATTGTTGTTTATTTTAATAATTGTTTGGAAATCAAAAAATTAAATCATGTGACATCAAGATCAAAGGGTTAACAGGATTGATAGCTTAATATTGTCAGGAAAACAACAAGTGCAGACTTGGAAACTCGGGGTGCTAGAACCTGAAAGTTAAGCGTGCTCGGGCTGGAGTAGTGAGAGGATGGATGATCGGCCGAGAAGTTAGACGATTTGGAATGAGTGCTGATTAGAGATTAGAGATTAAATTTTGAAGCAGTGAGGAGGGGTGATTAGAGATTAAATTATCAAATAATTCAAAGATTTGAAAACCAAAAAAAAAATTTAAAAAAAAATTCAAAAAATTCTTTCAATTTTTTTTTATTTCGACAATTTTTTAAAATCACCAAGTTCCAAAGGGAAAATAGAGTTTTTGAACGTTTTAGACGTTTTTAGGGTTTAGGGCTAGGGTTTAGATTTCAGAGTTTAGGGTTAGGTTTTATGGTTTGAACCCGAGGTGTTTACTGTTTAGAATACAGTTTCGGACGTTTTAAGTCCCGGGTTTAGGGTTTAGGACAATTTTTTAAAATCACAAAATTCCAAAGGGAAAATAGAGTTTTTGGACGTTTTAGCCGTTTTAGGGTTGAGAGTTAGGCTTTAGATTTCCAAGTTTAGGGTTAGGTTTTAGGGTTTGTACCTTTAGTGTTTACTGTTTAGTATAGAGTTTCGGACGTTTCAAGTCCTGGGTTTAGGGTTTTCAGAGTTCATTTATAGTGCTTTTCAATTTCAGGCTAATTTAGCTTAAAGAATCATAAAATGGATGAAAAAATAGCAAATGAAGTCAAAAAGGGTTGAAATTTAAGGATGTGGCTTTGAATGGTTCATATTGAACAAACAAAAATTCTTCAGTTGAAATAAGATTAAAAAAATGAAATGTCTTTGTAACAGCTGAGTTTTCGTCCGAAACCCTGTTACTTCGAAAGAGAGGGTCCAGTTTGTACACGAAGTGCATCCAGTTTTGGCCATAACCCTCTCAACTTTTTAGCACAAGCTATTTGGGTGAAATGATGATACCATGCCAAGTTTCAACCTTTTCAGAGTTCATTTGTAGTGCTTTTCAATTTTATGCTAATTTTGCTCAAAGAATCATTAAATGCATGAAAAAATATCAAATGAAGTCAAAAATGGTTGAAATTTAAGGATGTGGCATTGAAGGATTCATATTGAACACACTAAAATTCTTCAGTTAATATAAGTTTAAAAAAATGAAATGTGGTCAAACAGTGGTCAAACTACTTATTCAATAAATATTAGTGTTACTAAATAATTATTGTTTTTTATAATAATAATTTCAAACTCAAACGGTGAAGCATGTGAAATCATGGTCACATTTTTCTGATAATAATGGATATATTATTTGTCGAATATTGATTTACAGATTTAAAAATATTAAATGAATAAATGGCATGATAAAAATAATAATATTATTACTTATTTTATTTTCAATGAAATTCAATATTATTATTACTTATTTTATTTTGACCTTTTCGTATTTTTTGGATTTTTTTTAATTTTTTTGAGAATTTTTGATTTTTTTTGTAATTTTTTCCCTTTTTTTGATGTATTTTTGAATTTTTAAATTAATCATTGTTGTTTATTTTAATAATTGTTTAGAAATCAAAAAATTAAATAATGTGACATCAAGACCTAAGGGTTAACAGGATTGATAGCTTACTATTGTTAGGAAAACAACAAGTGCAGACTTGGAAACTAGGGGTGATAGAACTTGAAAGTTAAGCGTGCTCGGGCTGGAGTAGTGAGAGGATGGGTGACCGGCCGGGAAGTTAGACAATTTGGAATGAGTGCTGATTAGAGATTAAATTCTGAATCAGTGTGGAGGGGTGATTAGAGATTAAATTGTCAAATAATTCAAAGATTTGAAAATAAAAAAAATCAAATTATTTTTTTCCTGTTTCGACAATTTTTTAAAATCACCAGAGTCCCAAGGGAAAATAGAGTTTTTGGACGTTTTAGACTTTTTTATGGTTTAGGGCTAAGGTTTAGATTTCGGAGTTTAGGATTAGGTTTTATGGTTTGAACCCAAGATGTTTACTGTTTAGAATACAGTTTCGGACGTTTTAAGTCCCGGGTTTAGGGTTTACGACAATTTTTTAAAATCACAAAATTCCAAAGGGAAAATAGAGTTTTTGCACGTTTTAGACGTTTTACGGTTTAGGGTTAGGGTTTCGATTTCCAAGTTTAGGGTTTGAACCTTTAGTGTTTACTGTTTAGAATAGAGTTTCGGACGTTTTAAGTCCCGGGTTTAGGGTTTTCAGAGTTCATTTGTAGTGCTTTTCAATTTCATGCTAATTTAGCTCAAAGAATCATAAAATGCATGAAAAAATAGCAAATGAAGTCAAAAGGGTTGAAATTTAGGGATGTGGCTTTGAATGGTTCATATTGAACACACAAAAATTCTTCAGTTGAAATAAGATTAAAAAAAATGAAATGTCTTTGTAACAGCTGAATTTTCGTCTGAAACCCTGTTACTTCGAAAGAGATGGTCCAATTTGTACACGAAGTGCATCCAGTTTTTGCCATAACCCTCTCAACTTTTTAGGACAAGCTATTTCGGTGAAATGATGATACCATGCCAAGTTTGAACTTTTCATAGTTCATTTGTAGTGCTTTTCAATTTTAGGCTTATTAGCTCAAAGAATAATTAAATGCATGGAAAAATAGCAAATGAAGTCAAAAAGGGTTGAAATTTAAGGATGTGGCTTTGAATTGTTCATATTGAACACACAAAAATTCTTCAGTTAATATAAGTTTAAAAAAATAAAATGTGGTCAAACTCTGGTCAAACAGTGGTCAAACTACTTATTCAATAAATATTAGTGTTACTAAATAATTATTGTTTTTTAGAATATTAATTTCAAACTCAAACGGTGAAGCGTGTGACATCATGGTCACATTTTTCTGATAATAATGGATATATTATTTGTCGAATTTCGATTTACAGATTTAAAGATATTAAATGAATAAGTGGAATAATAATAACAATAATATTATTATTACTTATTTTATTTTCATTGAAATTCAATATTATTATTACTTATTTTATTTTGAAATATTTTGTATTTTTTTCCTTTTTTTGAAGTATTTTTGAGTTTTTAAATTAATCATTGTTGTTTATTTTAATAATTGTTTAGAAATCAAAAAATTAAATCATGTGACATCAAAAAATTAAATCAGTTAAACAACAAGTGTAGACTTGGAAACTAGGGGTGATAGAACCTGAAAGTTAAGCGTGCTCGGGCTGGAGTAGTGAGAGGATGGGTGACCGGCCGGGAAGTTAGACGATTTGGAATGAGTGCTGATTAGAGATTAGAGATTAAATTCTGAAGCAGTAAGGAGGGGTGATTAGAGATTAAATTATCAAATTATTCAAAGATTTGAAAATCAGAAGAAAAAAAATAAAAAAATTCATTTTTTTTCGTTTCGACAATTTTTTAAAATCACCAAATTCCAAAGGGAAAATAGAGTTTTTGGACATTTTAGACATTTTTAGGGTTTAGGGCTAGGGTTTAGATTTCAGAGTTTAGGGTTAGGTTTTATGGTTTGAACCCGAGGTGTTTACTGTTTAGAATACAGTATCACACGTTTTAAGTCCCGGGTTTAGGGTTTAGGACAATTTTTTTAAGTCACAAAATTCCAAAGGGAAAATAGAGTTTTGGACGTTTTAGACATTTTTAGGGTTTAGGGCTAGGGTTTAGATTTCAGAGTTTAGGGTTAGGTTTTATGGTTTGAACCCGAGGTGTTTACTGTTTAGAATACAGTATCAGACGTTTTAAATCCTGGGTTTAGGGTTAAGGACAATTTTTTAAAATCACAAAATTCCAAAGGGAAAATAGAGTTTTTGGACGTTTTAAACGTTTTAGGGTTTAGCGCTAGGGTTTAGATTTCCATGTTTAGGGTTAGGTTTAAGGGTTTGAACCTTTAGTGTTTACTGTTTAGAATAGTGATTTAGACGTTTGATGTCTCGGGTTTAGGGTTTTCAGAGTTCATTTGTAGTGGTTTTCAATTTCAGGCTAATTTAGCTCAAAGAATCATAAAATGCATGAAAAAATAGCAAATGAAGTCAAAAGGGTTGAAATTTAAGGATGTGGCTTTGAATGGTTCATATTGAACACACAAAAATTCTTCGTTTGAAATAAGATTAAAAAAATGAAATGTCTTTGTAATAGCTGAGTTTTCGTCCGAAACCCTGTTACTTCGAAAGAGAGGGTCCAGTTTGTACACGAAGTGCATCCAGTTTTGGCCATAACCCTCTCAACTTTTTAGCACAAGCTATTTGGGTGAAATGATGATACCATGCCAAGTTTCAACCTTTTCAGAGTTCATTTGTAGTGCTTTTCAATTTTATGCTAATTTTGCTCAAAGAATCATTAAATGCATGAAAAAATATCAAATGAAGTCAAAAATGGTTGAAATTTAAGGATGTGGCATTGAAGGATTCATATTGAACACACTAAAATTCTTCAGTTAATATAAGTTTAAAAAAATGAAATGTGGTCAAACAGTGGTCAAACTACTTATTCAATAAATATTAGTGTTACTAAATAATTATTGTTTTTTAGAATAATAATTTCAAACTCAAACGGTGAAGCATGTGAAATCATGGTCACATTTTTCTGATAATAATGGATATATTATTTGTCGAATATTGATTTACAGATTTAAAAATATTAAATGAATAAATGGCATG
>CM022303.1:245847628-245873773 GCA_011799875.1 Thinopyrum elongatum
CATACAACGTTTTGAAGTCCTGGGTTTAGGGTTAAGACATTTTTTAAAATCACAAAATCCAAGTGAAAATAAGAGTTTTTGGGACTTTGAAACTTTAGGTTTAGCGGCTAGTGGTTTAAAATTTCCATGTTTAGGTAGTTCGGTTTGAACCTTTATGTTACTGTTTTAGAATATGATTTAGAACTTTATTCTCCGGTTTAGGGTTTCAAGAGTTCATTTGTAGTGGTTTTCACATTTCAGGCTAATTTTACTCAAGAAAACTAAACTGCATGAAAAATAGCACAGAAGTCAAAAGTGTTGAAATTTAAGGTATTTGTCTTTGAATGGTATCTATTGACAACCCAAAAATTCTTCGTTTGAATAAATTAAAAAAGAATGTCTTGTAATAGCCTCTATTTTCTTCCTAACCCCCCTGTACTCTCTTTACTTCCTTTATTCTACCTCTCTTTTCCCTTTTGGTACCGAATGCATCCAGTTTTTTTGCCAAACCCTCTCACTCAACTTTTTAGCACAATCGATTTGGGTGAAATGATGAACAGGCATGCCAAGTTCAACCTTTTCAAGAGTTCATTTGTAGTGCTTTTCATTCAAGACTAAGTTATGCGTCAAAGAATCTTAAATGCATAAAAATAGCAAATTGAAGTAAAAAAGGGGTTGAAATTTGAAGGATGTGTGCTAGAAGGTTCATATTGAACCCACAAAATCATCTTTATTTTATAAGTTTAAAAATGAAATGTGTTGCAAACTCTGGTGTCCAAAAGTGTCAACAATGTCAAACTCTACTTATTCAATAAATATTAGTGTCTTACCTAAAATATTTGTTTTTGAATAATAATTTTCAAACTCAACACGGTGAGGCGTTTGACATCATGGTTACATTTTTGATCAATAATGATATAATATTTGTGAAATTTTCGATTTACATTTAAAATATTAAATGAATAATGCATAATAATATACTTTACTTATTTTAAGTTCCATTGAAATTCAATATTATTATTACTTATTTTATTTATTGAATTTTTTGTATACATCTTTGGATTTTTTTGATTTTTTTTATTTAGTTATTTGTTGTTAGGATTTTTGTTGATTTTCTTTTATTTTGAAGTATTTTTGAGTTTTTAAAATTAATATCAGAGTATTGGTTTGTTTAAACATTGTTGATTTATTTTAAAATTGTTTGGAAAATCAAAAAATTAATCATGTGACATCAAGACCAAAGGGTTAACAGATTGATTGCTTAATATGTTGTCCGGAAAACAACCAAGTCAGATTTGAACTCCGGGGTGCTAGAACCTAAGGGTCCTTAAGCGTGCTTTGGCTTGGAGTAAAGTGAGAGGGATGGATGATCGCAGGTCCGAAGTTTAGAACGGATTTCTGGAATGAGTGCTGGATTAGAGATTAGAGATTAATTTTGCAAGCAGTGAGAGAGGGTGATTAAGATTAAATTAATCCAAATAATTTCAAAGATTTGAAACCAAAAAAACTAAAGAAAATTCAAAAAATCTTCCATTTTTTTTTGGTTCGACACATTTATTAAATCACCGAAGTTCCAAAGGGAAAATAGTATTTTTTGACACTTTTCTAGCGTTTTGTTTAGGTTTTCGCTGGGTTTTAATCTCAGGACTGTTTTTTAGGTTAGGTATGTTTATTTGAGGTTGTTTATTGTTGAACCCGAGGTTGTTTACTAGTTTAGAATAGCAGGTTTCGACAGTTTTAAGTGCCCGGGTTTAGGGTTTTTGGGACACTTTTTTAAAATCACCAAAATTCCAAAGGGAAAATAGATTTTTTTTGGACGTTTTAGAGTGGCGTTTTAGGGTTGAGAGTTAGGGGCTTTAGATTTCAAGTTTAGGGTTATTAGTTTTAGGGTTTGTTACCTTTAGTGTTTACTGTTTAGTATAGATGTTTCGGAGTTTCAAAGTCCTGGGTTTAGGGTTTCATTCAGAGGTTCATTTATAGTGCTTTTTCAATTTCAGCTAATTAGCTTAAGAAATCATAAAATCATGAAAAATATGCAAATGAAGTCAAAAAGGGTTGAAATTTAAGGGGTGGCTTTGAATGGTTCATATTGAAACAAACAAAAATTCTTCATTTGAAATAAGATTAAAAAAAAATGAAATGTCTTTGGTGACAGCTGAGTTTTCGTCCGAAACCCTATAACTTCGAAAGAGAGTGTCCAGTTTGTACCACAAGTGCCATCCAGTTTTGGGGCCATACCCGCTCAACTTTTTAGCACAAGCTATTTTGGGTGAAATGGATGACCATGCCAATGTTCAACCTTTCAAGAGTTCATTTGTAGTGCTTTTCAATTTTAATGCTAATTTTGCTCAAAGCATCATTAAATGCATGAAAAAATATCAAATGAAGTCAAAATTGGTTGAAATTTAAGGATGTGGCATTGATGGATTCATATTGAACACACTAAAAATCTGCAGTTAAATATAAGTTTAAAAAAATGAAATGTGGTCAAACAATGGTCAACTACTTATTCATAAATATTAGTGTTACATAACATTATTGTTTTTTATGAATAATAATTTCAAACTCAAACGGGGAAGCATGTGAAATCATGGTCACATTTTTCTGATTAAATGGATAATTATTTGTCGAATATTGATTTACATATTTAAAAAAATATTAAATGAATAAATGCTGATAAAAATAATAATATGATTATTACTTATTTATTTTCAATGAAATTCAATATTATTATTACTTATTTTATTTTGACCTTTTTGTATTTTTGATTTTTTTATTTAATTTTTTTTGAGAATTTTTGATTTTTTTTGTAATTTTTTTTCCTTTTTTTTGATGTATTTTGAATTTTAACATTATCATTGTTGTTTTATTTTAATATTTTTAGAATCAAAAAATTACAATCATGTGACAATCAAGACCTAAGGGTTAACAGATTGATAGCTTACTATTGTTAGGAAAACACAAGTGCAGACTGGAAACTAGGGGTGTAGAACTGAAAGTTAAGCGTTCTCGGGCTTGGAGTATGCGAGGATTGGTGACCGGTCCGACTGTTTACATCTTGGAATGAGTGCTGATTAGAGATTAAATTCTGAGTCAGTGTGGAGGGTTGATAGAGATTAAATTGTCAAATAATTCAAATTTGAAAATAAAAAAATCAATATTTTTTCCTGTTATTCGACAATTTGTTTAAAATCACAAGAGTCCCAAGGAAAATAGAGTTTTTGGACGTTTTATAGAAGACTTTTTATTGGTTTTAGATGCTAAGTTTAGATTTCGTAGTTTAGGATTATGTTTTATGGTTTGAACGAACCAGATGTTTCTGTTTTAGAACATACAGTTTCGGAACGTTTTTAGTCCCCGGGTTTAGGGTTTACGAGCAATTTTTCTAATCACAAAATTTCAAAGGGAAAATAGAGTTTTTGCACGTTTTAGGAATTTTATCGATTACAAACCGGTTTAGGGTTAGGGTTTCGATTTTCCAATTTAGTGAGGTTTGAACCATTTATGTTTATACTGTGTAGAATAGAGTTCGCGTTTATAAGTCCCCCGGTTTAGGGTTTTCACTAGCTTCATGTTGTACGTGCTTTTCAATTTCATCTTGCTAATTTATAGCTCAAAGAAATCCAAAATGCATGAAAAATAGCAAATGAATCACAAGAGGGTTGAAATTTAGGATGGTGGCTTTGAATGGTTCATATTGAACAACAAAAATTCTCAGTGAAATAAATTAAAAAAAATGAAATTTCCTTTGTAACCAAACAGCTGAATTTTCCGGCTTAACCCGTTACTACTCCTTCTCTCGTCCTGAGTATCCTGGTTTTGCGCCGTGGTGGAGGGAGCGTTTACGCTGAGTTGCCCTGGCCTTCCGGTTCCTACCTTCTCCTTCTGTCTTTTCCGCACTTTTTCACCCTTCCTTTTCCTCCCTTTTTTTTTTGTTTCCCATCATACGCGCCGTAGGCCGAATCTCCCTCTTTTTTCCCTTCCGCCTTGATGTTCGTTTGTCTTATTCCCTTCATGTCCCGCTGTTGCAACCGTTGGGCCATGTCCCCGGCTGTTGGGTTCCCTTTGTTTCCTCTTTCGTCTTGGTGTTCCGGTTTTCTTTTTTTTTTTTGCCCTTATTTTCCCACGGATACCGTTCTCTCTTGCTTCTGCGATGGCTCCGCCTCGCTCCTTCCGTTTCGTAGGAAAAATAGCAATGAAGTTCAAAAGAGGTGATTGACATTTATAGGGATGTGGCTTGAATTTTTCATAATATAGGGTTGAACACCCAAAAAGTCTTCCATTAATATAATTTAAAAAATAAAATGTGGTCAGACTACTGGTCAAACAGTGGTCGGAATAAACTCTTAGGGTTGCACCTATTAAATACCATGTTTTATAGTGTTACTAGTCACCACTATATTACCTTCCGGCTGTCGTTTTACACACGAAGTATCCCCTCATCTTCCGTACACCTCCCCTTCCACACCTATTTCATTTAAACACGCACACATACCTTTTTCAAAGCCGAACCGTGTGAGCTTTCGCTGATTTGTCTTACTCGTTTCGCATCTATTTCTCCGATCTCCTTTCATAAAAACAAAAAAAGGCGTGTTGCGCCAGGGGAGAAGGTGTGCCCCCGCCCGCTCCGCGCGTGTCCTTCGGCTAGTGCGCGTGTCACCGGAACTGTGGTCGCAGGGGGAGGGGCAATGGGCTCCACGATATTAAACACCTCGTGCAAGGAAAAATAAACTATATAGAGAAATACTTCTGCTGCGCGCATGAAATTATATTCCTTATTTTATTTTCATTGAAATTCAATATTATTATTACTTATTTTATTTTTGAAAATTTTTGTATTTTTTTCCTTTTTTTTGAATATTTTTGAGTTTTTAAATTAATCAATTGTTGTTTATTTTTAATAATTGTTTAGAAAAATCAAAAAATTATAAAAAATCATGTTACATCAAAAAATTAAATCAGTTAAACAACAAGGTGTAGACTTGGAAACTAGGGGGTGATAGAACCAAAGTTAAGCGTGCTCGGGCTGGATTAGTGAAGAGATGGGTGACCGGCCGGAAGTTAGACGATTGGAATGAGTGCTGATTAGAGAATAGAATTAAATCTGAGCAGTAAGGAGGGGTGTTAAATTAAACTTATCAATATTCAAAGATTTGAAAACAGAAGAAAAAAAATAAAAAATTCATTTTTTTTTTTTTTTTTTTTTTTTTTTCGTTTCGACCTTTTTTACAGATCACACAAATTCCAAATGGAAAATAGAGTTTGGACATTTTAGACTTGTTTTTAGGGTTTATGGCTAGGGTTTAGATTTCAGAGTTTTTAGTGTTAGGTTTTATGGTTTGAACCCGAGGTGTTACTGTTTAGAATACAGTATCACACGTTTTAAGTCCCGGGTTTAGGGTTTAGGACAATTTTTTTAAGTCACAAAATTCCAAAGGGAAAAAATTAGTTTTGGATTTAAGGAACTTTTAGGTGTTTATGCTAGGTTAGTTTAGAATTTCAGAGTTTAGGGTTTAGGTTTTTCATGGTTTGACCCGAGGTTTTACCTGTTTAGAATACAGTATTCATGTAGCGTAATGTTAAAGTACCATAGAAAGGGGAAAAGGTGGGGTAATGACACAAGGGTTAAACAACAGTTTTTAAATCACAAATCCAAAGGGAAATAGAGTTTTGGACGTTTTCAAAAACGTTTAGGGTTGCGCTAGGGTTTAGATTCCAGTTTAGGGTAGGTTAGGGTTGCAACCTTATTTTACTGTTTAGAATAGTGATTTAGACGTTGATGTCTCGGGTTTAGGGTTTTCAGAGTTCATTTGTAGTGTTTTCAATTCAGGCTAATTAGCTCAAAGAATCCTAAAATGCATGAAAAAATAGCAAATGAAGTCAAAAAGGGTTGAAATTTAAGGATGTGGCTTTGAATGGTTCATATTGAACACAAAAAATTCTTCGTTTGAAATAAGATTAAAAAAATGAAAATGTCTTTGTAATAGCTGAGTTTTCGTCCGAAACCCTGTTACTTCGAAAGAAGGGTCCAGTTTTTACACAAGTGCCATCCAGTTTTTGCCATAACCCTCTCAACTTTTTAGCACGCTATTTGGGTGAAATGATGATACCATGACCAAGTTCAACCTTTTTCAGAGTTCATTTGTAGTGCTTTTCAATTCCATTCGGCTAATTTAGCTCAAAGAATCATTCAATGCATGAAAAAATAGCAATGAATAAAAAAGGGGTTGAAATTTAAGGATGTGGGCTATGAATGGTTCATATTGAACACACAAAAATTCTTTAGTTTATATAAGTTAAAAAAATGAAATGTGGTGAAACTCTGGGTCAAAAAGTGGTCAACAATGGTCAAACTACTTATCAATAAATATTAGTGTTACTAAATAATTATTGTTATTTAGAATATAATTTCAAACTCAAACGGGTGAGGCGTGTGTGACATCATGGGTTCATTTTCTGATAATAATGGGATATATATTTGTGAAATTTCGATTTACAGATTAAATATATAAATGAATAATGGCATATATAATAATATTACTTATTTTATTTCCATTGAAATTCAATTTTATTAATTACTTATTTTATTTTGAATTTTTTGTATTATTTGGATTTTTTGATTTTTTTTTAAATTTTTGATTTTTTTTTTGAAATTTTTCCTTTTTTTTGAAGTATTTTTGGAGTTTTTAAATAATCAGTATGTTTGTTAAACATTGTGTTTATTTTAATAATTGTTTGTAAATCAAAAAATTAAAATCATGTGACATCAGACCAAAGGGTTAACAGGTGATAGCTAATATTGTCAGGAAAACAACAAGTGCAGACTTGGAAACTCGGGGTGCTAGAACCTGAAGTTAAGCGTGCTCGGGCTGGAGTAGTTGAGAGGATGGATTGATCGGCCGAGAAGTTAGACCATTTGGAATGAGTGCTGATTGAGATTAGAGAAATTAATTTGAAGCAGTGAGGAGGGGGTTGATTAGATATTAAATTATCAAATATTCAAAGATTTGAAACAAAAAAAATTAAAAAAATTCAAAAAATTCTTTCAATTTTTTTTCGTTTCGACAATTTTTTAAAATCACCAAGTTCCAAAGGGAAAATAGAGTTTTTGGAACGTTGGACGTAGAGCGTTTTTAGGGTTTAGGGCTAGGGTTTAGTTTCAGAGTTTAGGGTTAGGTTTTATGGTTTGAAACCCGAGGTGTTTATGTTTAGAATACAGTTTCGGACGTTTTAAGTCCGGGTTTGGTTTGGACAATTTTTAAATCACAAAATTCCAAAGGGAAAATAGAGTTTTTGGACGTTTTAGGCGTTTTAGGGTTGAGAGTTAGGCTTTGATTTCCAAGTTTAGGGTAGGTTTTAGGGTTTGTACCTTAGGTGTTTACTGTTTAGTATAGAGTTACGAGTTTCAAGTCCTGGTTTAGGGTTTTCAGAGTTTCATTTATAGTGCTTTTCAATTTCAGGCTAATTTAGCTTAAAGAATCATAAAATGCCTGAAAAAAATAGCAAATGAAGTAAAAAGTTGGAATTTAAGGATGTGGCTTTAATGTTCATATTGAACAAACAAAATTCTTCAGTTGAAATAAGATTAAAAAAATGAAATGTCTTGTAACAGTGAGTTTTCGTCCGAAACCCTTATTACTTCGAAAGAAGGGTCCAGTTGTACACGAAGTGCATCCAGTTTTGGCCATAAACCCTCTCAACTTTTAGCACAAGCTATTTGGGTGAAATGATGATACCATGCCAAGTTTCAACCTTTTCAGAGTTCATTTGAAGTGCTTTTCAATTTTATGCTAATTTTGCTCAAAAATCATTAAATGCATGAAAAAATATCAAATGAAGTCAAAAATGGTTGAATTTAAGGATGCTGGCTTTGAATGGTTCATATTGAACACACTAAAATCTTCAGTTTATATAAGTTAAAAAATTAAATGTGGTCAAACAGTGGTCAAAAACTACTTATTCAACTAAATATTCAGTGTTACTAAATAATTATTGTTTTTTAGATAATATTCAAACTCAAAGGTGAAGTGTGAAATCATGGTCCACATTTTCTGATAATAATGGATATTATTTGTCGAATCTTGATTTACAGATTTAAAGATATGTAAATGAATACAATGGCAGATAAAAATATAAATTTAATTACTTATTTTTATTTCATGGACATTCAATATTATATATTACTTATTTATTTTGACCTTTTTGTAATTTACTATTTTTATGGATTTTTTTTATTTTTTTTTGAGAATTTTTGATTTTTTTTTGTAATTTTTTCCTTTTTTTTGATGTATTTTTGAATTTTTAAATTAATCATTGTTGTTTATTTTAATAATTGTTTAGAAATCAAAAAATTAAATCATGTGACATCAAGACCTAAGGGTTAACAGGATTGATAGCTTACTATTGTTAGGAAAACAACAAGTGCAGACTTGGAAACTAGGGGTGATAGAACCTGAAAGTTAAGCGTGCTCGGGTTGGAGTAGTGAGAGGATGGGTGACCGGCCGGGAAGTTAGACAATTTGGAATGAGTGCTGATTAGAGATTAGAGATTAGAGATTAAATTCTGAAGCAATGAGGAGGGGTGATTAGAGATTAAATTATCAAATAATTCAAAGATTTGAAAATCAGAAGAAAAATTCAAATTTATTTTCATTTCGATAATTTTTTAAAATCACCAATTTCCAAAAGGAAAATAGAGTTTTTGGACGTTTTAGACGTTTTTAGGGTTTAGGGCTAGGGTTTAGATTTCAGAGTATAGGGTTAGGTTTTATGGTTTGAACCCGAGGTGTTTACTGTTTAGAATACAGTATCGGACGTTTTAAGTCCCGGGTTTAGGGTTTAGGACAATTTTTTAAAATCACAAAATTCCAAAGGGAAAATAGAGTTTTTGGACGTTTTAAATGTTTTAGGGTTTAGCGCTAGGGTTTAGATTTCCAAGTTTAGGTTTAGGTTTTAGGGTTTGAACCTTTAGTGTTTACTGTTTAGAATAGAGTTTCAGACGTTTTATGTCCCGGGTTTAGGGTTTTCAGAGTTCATTTGTAGTGGTTTTCAATTACAGGCTAATTTAGCTCAAAGAATCATAAAATGCATGAAAAAATAGCAAATGAAGTCAAACAGGGTTGAAATTAAAAGATGTGGCTTTGAATGGTTCATATTGAACACACAAAAATTCTTCAATTGAAATAAGATTAAAAAAATAAAATGTCTTTGTAAGAGCTGAATTTTCGTCCGAAACCTTGTTACTTCAAAAGAGATGGTCCAGTTTGTACACGAAGTGCATCCAGTTTTTGCCATAACCCTCTCAACTTTTTAGCACAAGCTATTTCGGTGAAATGATGATACCATGCCTAGTTTCAACCTTGTCAGAGTTCATTTCAGTGCTTTTCAATTTCAGGCTAATTTAGCTCAAAGAATCATTAAATGCATGAAAAAATAGCAAATGAAGTAAAAAAGGGTTGAAATTTAAGGATGTGGCTATGAATGTTTCATATTGAACACACAAAAATTCTTTAGTTAATATAAGTTTAAAAAAATGAAATATGGTCAACCTCTGGTCAAACAGTGGTGAAACAGTGGTCAAACACTGGTCAAACTACTTATTCAATAAATATTAGTGTGACTCAATAATTATTGTTTTTTAGAATAATAATTTCAAGCTCAAACGGTGAGGCGTGTGATATCATGGTCACATTTTTCTGATAATAATGGATATATTATTTGTGAAATTTTGATTTACAGATTTAAAGATATTAAATGAATAAATGGCATAATAATAATATTACTTATTTTATTTCCATTGAAATTCAATATTATTATTACTTATTTTAGTTTGAACTTTTTGTATTATTTTGGATTTTTTGATTTTTTTGAAGTATTTTTGAGTTTTTAAATTAATCATTGTCGTTTATTTTAATAATTGTTTGGAAATCAAAAAATTAAATCGTGTGACATCTAGACCAAAGGGTTAACAGGATTGATAGCTTAATATTGTCAGAAAACAACAAGTGCAGACCTGGAAACTAGGGGTGATAGAACCTGAAAGTTAAGCGTGCTCGGGCTGGAGTAGTGAGAGGATGGATGACCGGCCGAGAAGTTAGACGATTTGGAATTAGTGCTGATTAGAGATTAGAGATTAAATTTTGAAGCAGTGAGGAGGGGTGATTAGAGATTAAATTATCAAATAATTCAAAGATTTGAAAATCAGAAAAAAAAATTCAAAAAATTCTTTCAATTTTTTTTCCGTTTCGACAATTTTTTAAAATCACCAAATTCCAAATGGAGAATAGAGTTTTTGGACGTTTTAGACGTTTTTAGGGTTTAGGGCTTGGGTTTAGATTTCAGAGTTTATGGTTAGGTTTTATGGTTTGAACCCAAGGTGTTTACTGTTTAGGACAATTTTTTTAAATCACAAAATTCCAAAGGGAAAATAGAGATTTTGGACGTTTTAGACGTTTTAGGGTTGAGAGTTAGGCTTTAGATTTCCAAGTTTAGGGTTAGGTTTTAGGGTTTGTACCTTTAGTGTTTACTGTTTAGAATAGAGTTTCGGACGTTTTAAGTCCCAGGTTTAGGGTTTTTAGAGTTCATTTGTAGTGCTTTTCAATTTCAGGCTAATTTAGCTCAAAAAATCATAAAATGCATGAAAAAATAGCAAATGAAGTCAAAAAGGTTTGAAATTTAAGGATGTGGCTTTGAATGGTTCATATTGAACACACAAAAATTCTTTAGTTGAAATAAGATTAAAAAAATGAAATGTCTTTGTAACAGCTGAGTTTTCGTCCGAAACCCTGTTACTTCGAAAGAGAGTGTCCAGCTTGTACACGAAGTGCATCCAGTTTTTGCCATAACCCTCTCAACTTTTTAGCACAAGCTATTTGGGTGAAATGATGATACCATGCCAAGTTTCAACCTTTTCAGAGTTCATTTGTAGTGCTTTTCAATTTCATGCTAATTTAGCTCAAAGAATCATTAAATGCATGAAAAAATAGCAAATGAAGTCAAAATGGGTTGAAATTTAAGGATGTGGCCTTGAATGGTTCATATTGAACACACAAAAATTCTTCGTTTAATATAAGTTTTAAAAAATGAAATGTGGTCAGACAATGGTCAAACTACTTATTCAATAAATATTAGTGTTACTAAATAATTATTGTTTTTTAGAATAATAATTTCAAACTCAAACGGTGAAGCGTGTGAAATCATGGTCACATTTTTCTGATAATAATGGATATTTTATTTGTCGAATATTGATTTACAGATTTAAAGATATTAAATGAATAAATGGCATGATAAAAATAATAATAATATTACTTATTTTATTTTCATTGAAATTCAATGTTATTATTACTTATTTTATTTTGACCGTTTTCTATTATTTTAGATTTTTTTTGTTTTTTTGAGAATTTTTTATTTTTTTTGTAATTTTTTCCTTTTTTTGAAGTATTTTTGAGTTTTTAAATTAATCATTGTTGTTTATTTTAATAATTGTTTAGAAATCAAAAAATTAAATCATGTGACATCAAGACCTAAGGGTTAACAGGATTGATAGCTTACTATTGTCAGGAAAACAACAAGTGCAGACTTGGAAACTAGGGGTGATAGAACTTGAAAGTTAAGCATGCTCGGGCTGGAGTAGTGAGGGGATGGGTGACCGGCCGGGAAGTTAAACAATTTGGAATGAGTGCTGATTAGAGATAAAATTCTGAATCAGTGAGGAGGGGTGATTAGAGATTAAATTGTCAAATAATTCAAAGATTTGAAAATAAATAAAAAATTCAAATTATTTTTTTCCTGTTTCGACAATTTTTTAAAATCACCAAAGTCCAAAGGGAAAATAGAGTTTTTGGACGTTTTAGACTTTTTTACGGTTTAGGGCTAAGGTTTAGATTTCAGAGTTTAGGATTAGGTTTTATGGTTTGAACCCAAGGTGTTTACTGTTTAGAATACAGTTTCGGACGTTTTAAGTCCCGGGTTTAGGGTTTACGACAATTTTTTAAAATCACAAAATTCCAAAGGGAAAATAGAGTTTTTGGACTTTTTAGACGTTTTAGGGTTTAGGGCTAGGGTTTAGATTTCCAAGTTTAGGGTTAGGTTTTAGGGTTTGAACCTTTAGTGTTTACTGTTTAGAATAGAGTTTCGGACGTTTTAACTCCCGGGTTTAGGGTTTTCAGAGTTCATATGTAGTGTTTTTCAATTTCTGGCTAATTTAGCTCAAAGAATCATAAAATGCATGAAAAAATAGCAAATGATGTCAAAAAGGGTTGAAATTTAAGGATGTGGCTTTGAATGGTTCATATTGAACACACAAAAATTCTTCAGTTTGTACACGAAAAATGAAATGTCTTTGTAACAGCTGAATTTTCGTCCGAAACCCTGTTACTTCGAAAGAGATGGTCCAGTTTGTACACGAAGTGCATCCAGTTTTTGCCATAACCCTCTCAACTTTATAGCACAAGCTATTTCGGTGAAATGATGATACCATGCCAAGTTTGAACTTTTCATAGTTCATTTGTAGTGCTTTTCAATTTCAGGCTAATTTAGCTCAAAGAATCATTAAATGCATGAAAAAATAGCAAATGAAGTCAAAAAGGGTTGAAATTTAAGTATGTGGCTTTGAATGGTTCATATTGAACACACAAAAATTCTTCAGTTAATATAAGTTTTAAAAAATAAAATGTGGTCAAACTCTGGTCAAACAGTGGTCAAACTACTTATTCAATAAATATTAGTGTTACTAAATAATTATTGTTTTTTAGAATAATAATTTCAAACTCAAACGGTGAAGCGTGTGACATCATGGTCACATTTTTTTATAATAATGGATATATTATTTGTCGAATTTCGATTTACAGATTTAAAGATATTAAATGAATAAGTGGAATAATAATAACAATAATATTATTATTACTTATTTTATTTTCATTGAAATTCAATATTATTATTACTTATTTTATTTTGAAATATTTTGTATCTTGTTTCATTTTTTTGAAGTATTTTTGAGTTTTTAAATTAATCATTGTTGTTTATTTTAATAATTGTTTAGAAATCAAAAAATTAAATCATGTGACATCAAGACCTAAGGGTTAACAGGATTGATAGCTAACTATTGTCAGTTAAACAACAAGTGTAGACTTGGAAACTAGGGGTGATAGAACCTGAAAGTTAAGCGTGCTCGGGCTGGAGTAGTGAGAGGATGGGTGACCGGCCGGGAAGTTAGACGATTTGGAATGAGTGCTGATTAGAGATTAAATTCTAAAGCAGTAAGGAGGGGTGATTAGAGATTAAATTATCAAATAATTCAAAGATTTGAAAATCAGAAGAAAAAAAATAAAATAAAAATAAATTTTTTTTCGTTTCGACAATTTTTTAAAATCACCAAATTCCAAAGGGAAAATAGAGGTCTTGGACATTTTAGACGTTTTTAGGGTTTAGGGCTAGGGTTTAGATTTCAGAGTTTAGGGTTAGGTTTTATGGTTTGAACCCGAGGTGTTTACTGTTTAGAATACAGTATCGGACGTTTTAAGTCCCGGGTTTAGGGTTTAAGACAATTTTTTACAGTCACAAAATTCCAAAGGGAAAATAGAGTTTATGGACGTTTTAGACGTTTTTAGGGTTTATGGCTAGGGTTTAGATTTCAGAGTTTAGTGTTAGGTTTTATGGTTTGAACCCGAGGTGTTTACTGTTCAGAATACATTATCGGACGTTTTAAGTCCTGGGTTTAGGGTTAAGGACAATTTTTTAAAAATCACAAAATTCCAAAGGGAAAATAGAGTTTATGGATGTTTTAAACGTTTTAGGGTTTAGGGCTAGGGTTTAGATTTCCAAGTTTAGGGTTAGGTTTTAGGGTTTGAACCTTTAGTGTTTACTGTTTAGAATAGAGTTTCGGACGTTTTAAGTCCCGGGTTTAGGGTTTTCAGAGTTCATTTGTAGTGGTTTTCAATTTCAGTCTAATTTAGCTCAAAGAATCATAAAATGCATGAAAAAATAGCAAATGAAGTCAAAAAGGGTTGAAATTTAAGGATGTGGATTTGAATGGTTCATATTGAACACACAAAAATTCTTCAGTTGAAATAAGATTAAAAAAATGAAATGTCTTTGTAACAGCTGAATTTTCGTCCGAAACCCTGTTACTTCAAAAGAGATGGTCCAGTTTGTACACGAAGTGCATCCAGTTTTTGCCATAACCCTCTCAACTTTTTAGCAGAAGCTATTTGGGTGAAATGATGATACTATACCAAGTTTCAACCTTTTCAGAGTTCATTTGTAGTGCTTTTCAATTTCAGTCTAATTTAGCTCAAAGAATCATAAAATGCATGAAAAAAAAGCAAATGAAGTCAAAAAGGGTTGAAATTTAAGGATGTGGCTTTGAATGGTTCATATTGAACACATAAAAATTCTTCATTTGAAATAAGATTAAAAAAAATGAAATGTCTTTGTAATAGCTGAGTTTTTGTCCGAAACCCTGTTACTTCGAAAGAGAGGGTCCAGTTTGTACATGAAGTGCATCCAGTTTTTGCCAGAACCCTCTCAACTTTTTAGCACAAGCTATTTGGGTGAAATGATGATACCATGCCAAGTTTCAACTTTTTCAGAGTTCATTTGTAGTGCTTTTCAATTTCAGGCTAATTTAGCTCAACGAATCATTAAATGCAGGAAAAAAATAACAACTGAAGTAAAAAAGGGTTGAAATTTAAGGATGTGGCTATGAATGGTTCATATTGAACACACAAAAATTCTTTAGTTTATATAAGTTTAAAAAAATGAAATGTGGTCAAACTCTGGTCAAACAATGGTGAAACAGTGGTCAAACAGTGGTCAAACTACTTATTCAATAAATATTAGTGTTACTAAATAATTATTGTTATTTAGAATAATAATTTCAAACTCAAACGGTGAGGCGTGTGACATCATGGTCGCATTTTTCTGATAATAATGGATATATTATTTGTGAAATTTCGATTTACAGATTTAAAGATATTAAATGAATAAATGGCATAATAATATTAATATTACTTATTTTATTTCCATTGAAATTCAATATTATTATTACTTATTTTATTTTGAATTTTTGTATTATTTTGGATTTTTTGATTTTTTTTAGAATTTTTGATTTTTTTGTAATTTTTTCCTTTTTTTTGAAGTATTTTTGAGTTTTTAAATTAATCAGTATTGTTTGTTAAACATTATTGTTTATTTTAATAATTGTTTGGAAATCAAAAAATTAAATCATGTGACATCAAGACCAAAGGGTTTACAGGATTGATAGCTTAATATTGTCAGGAAAACAACAAGTGCAGACTTGGAAACTAGGGGTGCTAGAACCTGAAAGTTAAGCGTGCTCGGGCTGGAGTAGTGAGAGGATGGATGACCGGCCGAGAAGTTAGACGATTTGGAATGAGTGCTGATTAGAGATTAGAGATTAAATTTTGAAGCAGTGAGGAGGGGTGATTAGAGATTAAATTATCAAATAATTCAAAGATTTGAAAATCAGAAGAAAAAAATTAAAAAAAATTCAAAAAATTCTTTCAATTTTTTTTTCCGTTTCGACAATTTTTTAAAATCACCAAGTTCCAAAGGGAAAATAGAGTTTTTGAACGTTTTAGACGTTTTTAGGGTTTAGGGCTAGGGTTTTGATTTCAGAGTTTAGGGTTAAGTTTTATGGTTTGAACCCGAGGTGTTTACTGTTTAGAATACAGTTTCGGACGTTTTAAGTCCCGGGTTTAGGGTTTAGGACAATTTTTTAAAATCACAAAATTCCAAAGGGAAAATAGAGTTTTTGGACGTTTTAGGCGTTTTAGGGTTGAGAGTTAGGCTTTAGATTTCCAAGTTTAGGGTTAGGTTTTAGGGTTTGTACCTTTAGTGTTTACTGTTTAGTATAGAGTTTCGGACGTTTCAAGTCCCGGGTTTAGGGTTTTCAGAGTTCATTTATAGTGCTTTTCAATTATAGGCTAATTTAGCTTAAAGAATCATAAAATGCATGAAAAAATAGCAAATGAAGTAAAAAAGGGTTGAAATTTAAGGATGTGGCTTTGAATGGTTCATATTGAACACACAAAAATTCTTCAGTTGAAATAAGATTAAAAAAATGAAATGTCTTTGTAACAGCTGAGTTTTCGCCCGAAATCCTGTTACTTCGAAAGAAAGGGTCCAGTTTGTACACGAAGTGCATCCAGTTTTGGCCATAACCCTCTCAACTTTTTAGCACAAGCTATTTGGGTGAAATGATGATACCATGCCAAGTTTCAACCTTTTCAGAATTCATTTGTAGTGCTTTTCAATTTCATGCTAATTTTGCTCAAAGAATCATTAAATGCATGAAAAAATAGCAAATGAATCAAAAATGGTTGAAATTTAAGGATGCGGCTTTGAATGGTTCATATTGAACACACAAAAATTCTTCAGTTAATATAAGTTTAAAAAAATGAAATGTGGTCAAACAGTGGTCAAACTACTTATTCAATAAATATTAGTGTTACTAAATAATTATTGTTTTTTAGAATAATAATTTCAAACTCAAACAGTGAAGCGTGTGAAATCATGGTCACATTTTTCTGATAATAATGGATATATTATTTGTCGAATATTGATTTACAGATTTAAAGATATTAAATGAATAAATGGCATGATAAAAATAATAATATTATTACTTATTTTATTTTCAATGAAATTCAATATTATTATTACTTTTTTTATTTTGACCTTTTTGTATTTTTTGTATTTTTTGTATTTTTTTTAGAATTTTTGATTTTTTTTGTAATTTTTTCCTTTTTTTGATGTATTTTTGAATTTTTAAATTAATCATTGTTGTTTATTTTAATAATTGTTTAGAAATCAAAAATTTAAATCATGTGACAACAAGACCTAAGGGTTAACAGGATTGATAGCTTACTATTGTCAGGAAAACAACAAGTGC
Source organism: Thinopyrum elongatum (assembly GCA_011799875.1). Lineage (NCBI taxonomy): Eukaryota > Viridiplantae > Streptophyta > Magnoliopsida > Poales > Poaceae > Thinopyrum > Thinopyrum elongatum. Next base: position 245,864,517 of record CM022303.1, read on the forward strand.
AGACTTGGAAACTAGGGGTGATAGAACTTGAAAGTTAAGCATGCTCGGGCTGGAGTAGTGAGAGGATGGGTGACCGGCCGGGAAGTTAGACAATTTTTTTTTCCGTTTCGACAATATTTTAAAATCACCAAATTCCAAAGGGAAAATAGAGTTTTTGGACGTTTTAGACTTTTTTAGGGTTTAGGGCTAGGGTTTAGATTTCAGAGTTTAGGGTTAGGTTTTATGGTTTGAACCCGAGGTGTTTACTGTTTAGAATACAGTTTCGGACGTTTTAAGTCCCGGGTTTAGGGTATAGGACATTTTTTAAAATCACAAAATTCCAAAGGGAAAATAGAGTTTTTGGACGTTTTAGACGTTTTAGGGTTTAGGGCTAGGCTTTAGATTTCCAAGTTTAGGGTTAGGTTTTAGGGTTTGAACCTTTAGTGTTTACTGTTTAGAATAGAGTTTCGGACGTTTTAAGTCCCGGGTTTAGGGTTTTCAGAGTTCATTTGTAATGCTTTTCAATTTCAGGCTAATTTAGCTCAAAGAATCATAAAATGCATGAAAAAATAGCAAATGAAGTCAAAAAGGGTTGAAATTTAGGGATGTGGCTTTGAATGGTTCATATTGAACACACATAAATTCTTCAGTTGAAATAAGATTAAAAAAAATGAAATGTCTTTGTAACAGCTGAATTTTCGTCCGAAACCCTGTTACTTCGAAAGAGATGGTCCAGTTTGTACACGAAGTGCATCCAGTTTTTGCCCTAACCCTCTCAACTTTTTAGCACAAGCTATTTCGGTGAAATGATGATACCATGCCAAGTTTCAACCTTTTCAGAGTTCATTTGTAGTGCTTTTCAATTTGAGGCTAATTTAGCTCAAAGAATCATTAAATGCATGAAAAAATAGCAAATGAAGTCAAAAAGGGTTGAAATTTAAGGATGTGGCTTTGAATGGTTCATATTGGACACACAAAAATTCTTCAGTTGATATAAGTTTAAATAAATGAATTGTGTTCAAACTCTGGTCAAACAGTGGTTAAACTACTTATTGAATAAATATTAGTGTTACTAAATAATTATTGTTTTTTAGAATAATAATTATAAACTCAAACGGTGAAGCGTGTGACATCATGGTCACATTTTTCTGATAATAATGGATATATTATTTGACGAATTTCGATTTACAGATTTAAAGATATTAAATGAATAAATGGCATAATAATATTATTATTATTACTTATTTTATTTTCATTGAAATTCAATATTATTATTACTTATTTTATTTTGAAATTTTTGTATTATTTTGATTTTTTTTATAATTTTTTATTTTTTTGTAATTTTTTCCTTTTTTTGAAGTATTTTCGAGTTTTTAAATTAATCATTTTTGTTTGTTAATCATTGTTGTTTATTTTAATAATTGTTTGGAAATCAAAAAATTAAATCATGTGACATCAAGACCTAAGGGTTAACAGGATTGATAGCTTACTATTGTCAGGAAAACAACAAGTGCGGACTTGGAAACTAGGGGTGATAGAACCTGAAAGTTAAGCGTGCTCGGGCTGGAGTAGTGAGAGGATGGTTGATTGTCGTGGTTCTAAGTCTGACAGTAGAATAGGGGGTAGGTATGAGGAGGCAAGATCCTAGCTACGATGAGGTTGTGCACGCAAGATTTACGAGTTCGGGCCCTTCTCGGAGGAAGTAACAACCCTATGTCTCGGTGCCCGGAGGCTCGGTCGATTGAATTATGCGTGAAGTTACAGGTGGTGCGAACCCTTGTGCCAGTGGAGGGGGGTGGTTTATATAGAGTGCGCTAGAACCCCAGCCGTCCCACGTTACAAGGGGTTCAATGTCCATAAAGACAGGACGTTACTGATAACGCCAGCAATAAAGGCAAATAAATGATCATTAAGACTACGGAGTGAACGCCTGACCATTGCTATCCTGAGTGACCTTAGATCTTCTGTCTTCCGAGTGGTTTCTGGTGTGGTCGAGTGAGTACACCCCGGTCGAATGGAATTGGGTTATCCGAGTGAACTGTTGGTCGAGTGGGTTGCACCCTCTGGTGATTTCTGTCGGTAGATGATGCTATCCTTTGAATGTCCTTGGCCTTAGAGCAGTGTCCTCGGGGAAGGGTGTCTAGGTCAGGCCTATTACCCTACCCTAGGTACATGTCTTCGTCATTAGCCCCCGAATGGATCTGGGTCCGAGTGGAGAAGGGGTTGAAGATGGTTCCGACCCGATTTATATGCTTCAGAGGCATTTTAACGGGGCCGGTGATCTTTGTAAAAACTTCAACTTCATTTTCAGTCGCCTGGGTCCATTCAGAGGTCGTCGAGTGATTTTTGCTGATAAGCTCTGAGTGTTGGTATGGTATAAAATCCTCGGCGCGATTGGTCACACTGCCGCTTCCGGATCTCACGGGATTCGAAATTTGGAGAAGCGCGCGGGACGGAGAGTACCGCAGTAAACAGAGCGGGTTAGGCAGGGACGCCTCGATTCTCGCACCACCTTTTTTGCCACGTATCCAGCGCGCGACTGTTGCGGGATTTGACTGGATTGCCTGGGCCCACAAGTCAGCCACTCGGGAGCAGGCCCATATAAGGCGTCGGGGCCGATGAGCCTGGCACTGTGCTCCCCATCCCCTTCTTCTTCTCCTGTTTCACCACCACATTCGCCGCCACCTTCGACGCCGCCGCCCCATCCGAGCGCAGCCTGCCGCGATGGGGATGGAGAAGACGGCGGCCCTGGAGCGTGCGAAGAAAGCGACGGCGGCAGCGAAGGCCAAGAAGACGAGTCGGGGTGGATCGTTGTCGAGATCCGGCCTACCGCCCGGCTGGATCCAGGGCGACTGGATTCGATCCACGATTCAGCAAGAGGATCTGGTCGAGGGGGGCTTGATCGCTCATGGATCCTGGAGGCTGCCAGGTGATGAGACCGAGCCGCAGCCGCAGGAGGGTGAGTGCGTCCTCCTCGCGACCCACGTCGACCGTGGTTTTTCTCTGCCCCCTCATCCTTTTTTCCGAGGTTTTCTGAACTTTTTTGGGGCCCAACTTCATCACTTTTCCCCAAACACCATCACATACCTCGCTGCGTTTGTCTCCATGTGTGAGAATTTCCTGGGTTGTCGACCGCATTGGGGTCTCTTCAAACACATCTTTACTAGCCGCTCACAGTCTGTGAAAAAGGCCAATCCGAGTGATGAGAGGACGCACGTGATCCAGATGTGCGGAGGTCTAGGGATCCAGATGAGAGGAAAAAGCACTTTTCCACCTATGACTCTTCCCGATTCGGTCAGAGGGTGGCAGTCGACCTAGTTTTATTGTAAGGGCAACCCAACTCTTGGTCAGTCGACTAGCCTTCCCCCCTTCACCATGGGGCGAATTGAGAAGCCCTCTCCCTTGAAAGTGACTCCAGCAGAAAAGGCGGAGGTGACTATGTTGGTTGAACGAGTAATCCAACTTGTCCGCGATGGTGTGACCGGCATGGATTTGCTAGAGGTGTTTCTCACTCGCCACATCCAGCCGCTCCAGGCCCGCGATCATCCTATGTGGATGTACTCGGGCGCCGACGATTCTGCTCGGATCCACCCGGAGGAAGTTGCCGAGGAGACGGTGGCGCAGTGGCTGCAGGGCATTACTGGAAACAAAGACAACCCCAGGGGGTCCAGGAGAATTCCGCCACTCAGCACTGATAACGAACCAGACAAGGTCTGACCTTTGATGTCGAGTGACTTTTACTCTAATTTGTAAACTATCTTTGGAACTGACTGATGCTTGTTCGATTCTTTGCTTCGCAGATATATACTGAGATGTACTCGATGCCCAACGGGGAGCAGATCCAGGAAGGAGAAGAGAGCAGAGGCGACAGCGCGTCTGGAACTCCGATGGCGAGAGTGATGAAGAGCACGAAAACTCGAGCAGTGATGAGGAGGTCGATTCTCCACCTCGCGCGGAAAAGCGTTCCAAGCATAAGCACGACCCAGCAAGTATCCGGGGTAAGGTGGCAGCACCGACTGGACAGACTTCGAAGCGCACTCGGACATCTTCTCCGGTGCCGACTGAGAAGGCTCCGAAGCAGCTCAAGATCGCGTCGTCAAAGCCACGGAAGGCTTTGCCCAAGATCAAGGTTGACGTTCCCGTCGCCTCTGCGTAAGTGTTTCATTTTCACCCTTTGTTCCAAGAATCTTATATCAGTTGTCGACCCATTCACTTGCTTGACCGAGTGAACCTTGAGACTTGCAGCGCTGCTACCTCTGTGTGGCGCCCCTGGCTCAATCGTACACTAATCATACACGCAAACGTGTACGATCAAGCACAGGGACTCACGGGAAGATATCACAACACAACTCTAACACAATTTAAACGGAGGTCCACAATATTACAAACCAGGGATCCGAAGATCCGAATACATAAGTCAGTCATACAAATATTATCTGAGTACAGACATAGTTAGACAAGTTTTGCCTTAAGAAGGCTAGCACAAACAGCGACACTAGATCGAAAGGCGTTGGCCTCCTGCCTGGGAGCCTCCGATCCTACTCCTGGTCAGCTGGCTCGATCCAGTAGTACGTGCCCTCTGGACCCGCCTGGTAGTAGGCTCCGGTGGTGGCGTCTGGCTCCTGGACTCCATCGTCTGGTGTATCATCAAGGTGGGGTATATGGGGGGAAAAGAGAAAATAAAGCAACCGTGAGTACTCATCCGAAGTACTCAGCAAGCAAGGATCTATACTACATATGCAACATTATCAATGAGAAAGGCTGTATAGTGACTGGGCTGCAGAATGCCAGAATAGAGAGAAAGGCCTAGTCCTATCGAAGACTAGCATCTTCAAACATCTTCTCAAGCCATCATCTTGCCAGAAAACAGTAGAAGAGATAGATGCATTTTATTTAGCAAACATGTTGAAGTACAGCTCAAAGATCCTTCCTCGACTCCCAGCGAGAAGTAATCCCGAAGCTTCAATTAAGTAACAAGTATCCAGTTTAAGTAGTAGATCGGGATACACAAACTGAGCGTCCTTTACCGTAGGACCGCTATCGATAGAAGATTCATCCCTGCAGGGGTCACTACTGTTCCAACACCGCTCGTCAACTCGGCCGGACATACTTGCTGGGTAATGCCCGTCCTCGGAGATCAACACGAAGCAGCCGCTCTACCTAGGCTCAGCAGAGAGGTCAGCACGCCGACTAACCTATGCACCCAGGGGTCTCGGCCATCGCCCTGGCACCCTGCGCGTTGCGTGGCTGCCGGGGTGCAGGCGCGACACTGAACCGCCAGTGAAGTATCCAGCCCATCCCGACGATCAGCCCGCACGGTGAATCGTGACGTCTGATAAGCTTCGGCGAAACGTACATCGCAGAGGGCCCCATAACCATTATCCCGCGTGGTGGTAGTGCGTATGGGCACGTCGACCCACTCAGATCACACACCCAAATCCAATAGGCTCAATTAGTATCAAGCGAGACAATCAGAGTCTCTGATGCCCGCCAAATGTCACACTCGAGTGCCCTTCCGGCACACCCGAATCATAGATCCCCAGCGGGTACCCACCAGGGTGGACCCGCCTGTAACAGAGGTCAAGTAGCGTGTGGTCATAACTCAAGGGAGAAACCCGAGGAATCACCCTCAGCGATCCACTCTACAGAATCATCAGGGCGAACTATGAGGTATCACCCTCGAGGTTCACACTGAGGGTTGCACGACAGATCTGTCGGAAGTGGAGAAGGAGGAATCACCCTCGATGACCACGACCGACAGCTACACTGCAGAGGTATTCATCATCGGACTTCTGCGGTTACTAGGTTAATCACCCTCGGCACTCGATAGTTACTACGCAGAGTCGTACAACTAAGGGGGGGGTGTGAAGTGAGGCGTCTGTCTCTGATCGACGATCACGTTGATCGAGTCATCGATGAACAAGCAGGGGCGACAAAGTAAGGTGGTGGGGTCACAGATGGTTCATACCAACCTATACTAAACAGTTTATCATAGGCAGGTAAGTGTTAAATTTGACTGGTGGACAGAAAAATGTCAGAAAGTTTCAGACAAATAAAAGATAAATTGGACATTGCCCCCAGTATTAGACCGCCGGATTCCCAAAAGGATTCGTGATAATATACTGAGATTGATCCCGTCAAAGGATTAGGCTATGTCTAATGCAAGAGCGCAAAGTGATTGCATGCCTCCCCGACAATTGCGTCCCACGAAGAAAATTAAAGAAAGAGAGAAAATTACCCAGTGCACGATCTCGAAATTTCCGCGGTTATTTGGCCCTGAAGCTTATGGCCGACATGACCCCTTCTCGGTAACCGTTGTGAAGTTGTGAGATATATACGGATCATCAAAGTTTTGAAGTATTTATATATCAACCGGGATCCTGAACCTTCGTCAACACAGAGGTCGAGACAATAGCCGATGATTATGTATGAATATCTCATAAACCCCTGGCAAGGCAAACTGTAAGTGGCGATGCTTTGCGCCGCAAGGTTATTGCAGAACCATATGTTCAGGAATCACAACCCTCTTCTTTATTGAAGAGTTTTGTCAATTGACCTCCCGATTGTTCCCAACAGGGTTTACTCAATACCTCGTTTGTCGAACCAGATTTAGAAACAACATCTCAAAACTATGCAACTGTATGACTCTCTGAAGGTTGTGAAAGGATCAAGCCGAGACCTTGAAAAAGGAAAACCGTACGGAGTTCCATCTGATAATGATGGGATCCTATTTTCCAACACCGTCTCTTCGTACCTAAGTTCAAAGATGAGAAGAACACGTTATGATGGAAGCTATAACATCTCTGTCATTCAATCTGGTAGCACAAAGATGGTACGTGACATTTGCCAGAGCAGATACTGGGTGGGCCACAAATATGAAGCGATAGATATTCGTCGTTATGAGTTCGGAGTGTGCGTTTGCCGCCGCGATTTTAAGGCTCAACATTCAAGGCCGCAGGAACTCTGCAAACCCTACAATTCCTGAGATGGAAATGGGACAAGGCCCAAAATGGATTTCATATGGTTTTCCCAATTCCAGAAGGGTAATGATTTGCTATATTTGTGGTCGTTGACATTTCTAAGGTTGCCACTTTGCATCTGCCAGTTAGAGAGGACAAATCACTGCCTAGCCAGTAGCAGAACTTGGAAGTTTCCCGAATTTGTGTCACTCCATGGTGTTACCGTTGGCAGATCAGTTTGATCGTGGCGCCTTTCACTCCAGATTCATGGAATAGTTTCCAAGAAGCTATGGGAAACACAACCTGGTCTTTTTAGCACCGCTTCTCTTCACCCTCGTAAAGTGCGGGTCAGTTGACACGAGGTATATTAGATCAAGTGCCGAAGATATGCTTCGAAGCGTTGTCGTCAGTACTCGGGCGATCAGGTGAAAGCTGGGATAGGAATATCTCGCAGTAGCGAGGTAAGAAAAGCGAAGTGTATATTAAAGATAGTTTCAAGCTAGTCAGTACTGACAGATTGGCACAGTTTTTGAAGTTCTATACGGCCGTTCGTAAGTGTCGGGAACCCCAATCTGAAATGGTAGAAGAGACAGAAATGGGAAAGGGGAACGCTAACTGTCGGGGACGGACATTTTTCAGCGAAAGCAGGGGGAAGTATAATCCGCCATTGTCCGTGAAAATTTGAAAGTGGCTCAGTCGCTCAGTCTGTCAGGACAACTATGGACGTAAGCACAAGAATAATAGTCTAACATAAGCGATTATTTTTCTGCGGAAATAAAGGCGAGAAATAAAACCAGAAATACGGAAATAAGGATAGTCTAATCAAACCTTGGCGAGCAAGCGTCTTACCTCGCGCCACTCCTAACGTGAAAGGCACTCACGTTCGGAAGTCAAAGGCAAGTTAGGCTCCGCACATTGGCACCGTTCCGTATCTTGCCCGTCGAGAGAAGAGAAGTGCATATCAATTGCACGTTTGCGCGCAAATCCTTTCCAAGTACATGAACGTCTTTAAGTGATCCAACTCCGCCGTGCTTCAAGGACATTAGAGATGTGGATCATAAGTGCTGTTTGAATTTACAGGGAAGATCTGTCAATATCCAAATGATCCCATCCGTATGCTTGATCAGCTGAGCGTAAACATGCTCAAAAGTCAAATCAAGTGCCTCAAGGTTAGTGGTTCAAAATCATTCTGAAGATTGAAGCCACTTGAGAACGCGAGGATCGTCTGTCACGACGAAAATACCCCTCTTCTTTAGTCTTCCTCTTAATTCTCGGGACGAGAATTCTTACATAGAGTGAGGAGAGTTGTAAACACCCCCGGTGATTAGCAACAGTAACAACTTTTGATAATGGGGGGGGAAACCCACCATGTTAGCATGATCAACAGTGCATAATCCTCATTAGACTCATATTGCATTTCAACCCTAAGTCAAATTCACAAATTAATGAAAGTGGAATTAGAAAAAGTGTCCAACATAGGAGCTAAAATTGTCAGAATAGATAACAAAATATTCAGAGCGTATTTCGTAAAATTGAAAACCAACATCATTGGAATTGGAAATAAGTGGAGCCGTAGAACAACCTGCAAACAGTGGAATAAGATAAGATTTATAAACCATTTATAAATCTGAAATAAATATGGAATTATGTTTTGATCCAAACAAATATTAGCGGTGTAGGGAATAATACTGGGTGTTATGAAATAGGTATCACGCTTTTTACAAAAAACATTTCGGGGCACAATAACATTGTAACAGTTGGAGAAAAGAGTCGATAAGAGAAAAGAAAAAAAAAGAAAACAGAAAGGAACAAAAAAAGAGCAACACCCCCCCGGCCCAACTGGGCGAACCCAGTCCGGCCGGCCCACCTGCGCCCCCCTGGCTATAAGGCCCCCCCGGCCAAACCTAGACTCACAGACCAACCCACTCCCCCCACCCCTCATCGTTCGCCCCCCCCCGATCCAGAAAAGGATCGGGCCGAACGCCGCTCGGCCGACCGCCACCCCGACTCCCGCGCTCGATGCCCCTCTGAAAGTAAAAACCATATTTTAGTAATCATATTTACAAGAATGGTATAAACACTACTAGAGGCACAAGAGCCACCGACGCAGCCGCACGTGCACACCGCACGACACAGCACCGTTCGTACAATCTCGTGGTTCCCCCGACCAGGCCGCCTACGGTAACAAAGATTGAACAGCGCGATACAAGGTCGACCACCCTCCCTCGGAAATGGGCTCTGGATCGGGGCAAAACCCACTGACCGATACGCTTCGACGGCGGCCGTGTCCTGACGCGACGACCCTCGCCGCCGCCCGGA
>CM022303.1:245873798-245913004 GCA_011799875.1 Thinopyrum elongatum
TTAAACATTATGTTATTTAATAATTGTTTGGAAAATCAAAAAATTTAAATCATGTGACATCAAAGACCAAAGGGTTTTACGGATTGATAGCTTAATATGTCGGAAAAAAACAAGTGCCAGGACTTGAAACTAGGGAGTGCTAGAACCTGAAAGTAAGCGTGTCGGGGCGAGATTGGAGTAGTTGACGAGGATGGATGGACGGCCGAGCAAGTTAGACGATTTGGGAATGCGTGCTGATGTAGAGATCAGAGATCAAATTTGAAGCCAGTGAGGAGGGGTCGATTAGAGATTAAATTATCAATAATTCAAAGATTTGAAAATCAGAAAGAAAAAATTAAAAAAAATTCAAAAAAATTCTTTCAATTTTTTTTTCCGTTTCGACAATTTTTAAATGCCCCAAGGTCCAAGGGAAAATAGAGTTTTTGAACGTTTTAGACGTTGAGGGTTAGGGCTAGGGTTTTGATTTCAGGAGTTTAGGGTTAAGTTTTTATGGTTTGAAACCCGAGGTGTTTATGTTTAGAATACAGTTTCGGACGTTTTAGTCCGGGTTTAGGGTTCGGGAACATTTTGTTAAAATCACAAAATTCCAAGGGGAAAATAGAGTTTTGGACGTTTAGGCGTTTAGGGTTGAGAGTTGTTAGGGCTTTTAGATTCCAAGTTAGGGTTGGTTTTAGGGTTTTGTACTTTTAGTGTTACTGTTAGTATAGAGTTCGGACGTTTCAATCCGAGGGTTTAGGGTTTGTCGAGTTCAGTTTATAGTGCTTTTCAATTATAGGCTAAATTTAGTAAAGAATCAATAAAATGCATGAAAAAAAAGCAAATGACAGTAACAAAGGAGTTGAAATTAAGATGTGGCTTTGAATGGTTCAAATTGAACACACAAAAAAATCCTTCAGGTTGAAATGAAGATAAAAACAATGAAATGTCTTTGTACAGCTGAGTTTTCGCCCGAAAGCCTTGTTAGACTTCGAAAGAAGGGTCCAGCGTTGTCACACGAAAAGTTGATCCAAGTTTTGGCCATAACCCTCTCAACTTGTTTAGCAAAGATATTTGGGTGTAGAAATGATGATACCGCCAAGTTTCAACCTTTTCAGGAATTCATTTGTAGTGCTTTTCAATTTGATGCTAATTTGCTCAAAGAATCCATTAAATGCATGAAAAAAAATAGCAAATGAATCAAAAATGGTGTGAATAATTTAAGGATGCGGCTTAATGGTTCATAGGTGAACACACAAAATTTCAGGTTAATATTATAGTTTAAAAAAATGAAATGTGGGTCAAACCCGTTGTCAAACACGTATTCAATAAATTAGTGTTTACTTAATAATTATTGTTTTTTGAATCACAATAATTCAAACTCAAAAAGTGAAGCGGGTGATGTGAAATCATGGTCACATTGCTTCGATAATAATGGTATATTATTTGTCGAATATGATTAAGATTTAAAGATATTAAATGAAATATGGCATGTATAAATAAAATATTATTACTTATTGTATTTTCAATTTGAAATTCAATATTATATTACTTTTTTATTTTGACCTTTTGTATTTTTTGTTATTTTTGTATTTTTTTTAGAATTTTTGATTTTTTTTTGTAATTTTTCCTCTTTGTTTGATTGTTATTTGAATTTTTAAATTAATAGTGTTGTTTATTTAATAATAGTTAGAAACAAAAATTTTTTTAAATCATGTGGACAACCAAGACCTAGGTTGTGTTTAACAGGATGTTGGATAGTTACTATGTCCGAAGAGAAAACAACAAGTGCAGACTTGGAAATAGGGGTGATAGAACTTGAAGTAAGTCTAGGAGCTCAAGTTGCTGACCGGTGTGTAGTAGCTGGAGGTGAGAGTGACATCCTGTAGTGAGGACCTTGTGCTGGAGTTGGAAGTGGAGGTGTGGAGTAGTGAGAGATGGGGACCGGCCGGGAAGTAGTTAGGGCAACGTGGAATAGAATTTTTTTTCCGTGTCGAACAATATTTAAAATCCCAAAATTCCAAGGGAAATAGAGGTTTTTGACGTTTTGACTTTTTTAGGGTTTTTAGGGGGGCTTAGGGTTTAGATTTCAGATGTCTAGGGTTTTTGAGGTTGATGGTTTTGAACCGAGGTGTTACTGTTGAGAATACAGTTTAGGACGTTTTAAGTCCCGGGTTTAGGATATAGGGACAATTTTTTAAAATCACAAAAGTTCAAAGGGAAAATAGAGTTTTTGGCGTTTTAGACGTTTAGGGTTTAGGGCTAGGCTTTAGATTTCAAGTTTATGGTTAGGTTTTAGGGTTGAACTTTAGTGTATGTTTAGAATAGAGTTTGACGGACGTTTTACAGTCCGCGGTTTAGGGTTTTCAGAGTTCATGTGGTACATGCTTTTCAAGTTTCAGGCTTAATTTAGCTCAAGAATCATAAAATGCATGAAAAATAGCAAATGAGTCAAAAAGGTTGAATTTAGGGAGGTGGCTTTGAATGGTTCATATTGAACACACATAAATCTTCAGTTGAAATAAGATTAAAAAAAAATGAAATGTCTTTGTAACAGCGAATTCTTTGTCCGAACCCTGGTACTCGAAAGAGATGGTCAGTTTGTACACGAAAGTGCATCCAGTTTTTGCCCACAACACTCTATACTTCTACTTTTTAGCACAAGCTATTCGGTGATTTTGAAATGGGAAATGATGATACCTGCCCCAAGTTTCAACCATTCTCAGAGTTCATTTGTAGTGCTTTCGAATTTGAGGCTAATTAGCTCAATTAGAATCATTAAATGCATGAAAAATAGCAAATGATAGTCAAAAAGGGTTGAAAATTTAAGGATGTGGTCTTTGAATGGTTCATATTGGACACACAAAAATCTTCAGTTGATTATCAAGTGTAATAAATGATTGTGTTCAAACTCTGTTCAAACCGTGGTTTTAAACTATATTGATAATAGATTAGTGTTACTTAAATATTATTGTTTTTGAATAATAATTATTAAACTCAAACGGTGGAATGTCGATGATGTGAGATTGAGGTGTAATGGTGATCATGGCAATTTTTATTCTGATAATAATCGGATATTATTTATTTGACGACTTTCGATTACAGATTTTAAAGATATTAAATGGATAAATGGCATAAATAATATTTTATTAGTATTACTTATTTATTTTCATTGAAATTCAATATTTTATTTACGTTATTTTATTTGAAATTTTTGTATTATTTGATTTTTTTATATAATTTTTATTTTTGTAGTTTTTTTTCCTTTTTTTGAAAGGTATTTTCGAGTTAGTTTTGTAATTAATCATTTTTGTTGTAATCATTGTTGTTTATTGTAACTAATTTTTTGGAAATCAAAAAATTAAATCATGTGACATCAGAGCTAAGGTGTTAACAGGATGAGTAGCTTACTATTGTCAGGGGAAAACAACAAGTGGCGGACTTGGATGGAAAACTAGGGGTGATTGAACCTGAAATTAACTGTGTGGATGAGAGAGTGGATCGGAGCTGGAGTAGTGGAGGAGGATGTTGATTGTCGTGGTTCTAAGTATGACAGTAGAATAGGGGGTGGTAGGAGAGGCAGGCAAGATCCTAGCACGATGAGGTTTGTGCCGCAAGATTTACGCGAGGCTCTGCGACGGAGGAGTAACCAACCCTATGCTCTCCGGAGCCCGAGGCTCGCTCGGTCGACTTTGAATTATGCTGTGTGAAAGTTACAGGTGGTGCGAACCTCTGGTGCCAGGGGGTGGTGGCAGTGGAGGGGGGTGGTTATTATAGAGTGCGTAGACTTAGATAACACCCAGCACGTTCCACGTTACAAGGGGGTCAATGTCCATTAAAGATAGGACGTTACATGATAAACGCCAGCAATAAAGGCCAAAAAATGATCATAAGACACGGAGGAAGCCCTGACCATTGCATCCATGAGTGACCTTGATATTCTGTCTTCGAGTGGTTATGGTTGTGGTCGAGTGAAGTACACCCGGTCGATCAGGGAATTGGGTTGTATCCGAGGAACTGTTGGTCGAGTGGGTTGCACCTCTGGTGGATTTCTGTCGGTGTAGATGATTGTTCCTTTGAAGTCCTGGCCTTAGAGCAAGTGCTCTCGGGGAAGGTTGTCTAGGTCAGGCCACTATATCCCTACCCTAGGTAATGTCTCGTCATTAGCCCCCGAAAGGATCTGGGTCCGAGTGGAGGTTGAAGTGGAGTTTGAAGATGGTTCCGACCCGATTTATACTCAGAGGCTTTTTAGGTATTTTAACGGGGCAGGTTGATCTTTGTAAAAACTTCAACTTCATTTTCAGTCGCCGTGGGTCCATTCAGAGGTCGTCGAGTTGATTTTTCTGATACAGCCTGAGTGTTGGTATGGTATAAAATCCTCGGCGGCGATTGGTCACACTGCCGCTCCGGATCTACGATTCGAAATGTGGAAAGACCGCGGGACGGAGAGTACCGACAGTTAACAGAGACGGGTGAGGCAGGGACGCCTCGATTCTCGCACACCTTTTTGCCACGTATTCCAGGCGCGATGTTGCGGGATCATTGATGGATTGCCTGGGCCCACAGTCAGCCATCCGGAGCAGGCCCATATAAGGCGCAGGGCGATTGAAGCCTGGGCCTGTGTCCCCATCCCTTCTTTTCATCCTGTTTAACCACACCCATTCGCCGCCACCTTCGACGCGCCGCCCACCCCCACGAGCGCAGCCTGCCGCGATGGGGATGGAGAAGACGGGCGGCCCTGGAGCGGCGGAAAAGAAAGCGACGGAGGCAGCGAAGGCAGAAGGAGAGTGCGGGGTGGACTCGGTGGCGAGACCGGCCTACCCCCCGGCTGGATCCAGGGCAGACTGGATTCGATCACGATTCAGCAAGAGATCTGGTCGAGGGGGACTGTTGCTCGCTCATGGGACTCCGGAGGCTGCCAGGTGATGTGATGAACCGAGCCGCAGCACGCAGGGGAGGGTGAGTGCCGTACTCCTGCGACCAGTCTCGACGTGGTTTTCTCTGCCCCCTCATCCTCCTTTTCCGCGGTTTTGAACTTTTTTGGGGCACAACTTCATCACTTTTCCCAAAACACCATCACATACCTCGCTGCGTTTGTTCATGTGTGAGAATTCTGGGTTGTCGACCCGCATTGGGGTCTCTTCAAAACACATCTTACTAGCCGTCACAGTCTGTGTGAAAAAGGCCAATCCGAGTGATTGAAGGACCACGTGATCCAGATTGTTGCGGCGGTTAGGGATCCAGATGAGGAGGAAAAAAGCACTTTTCCCCCTATGACTCTTCCCGATCGGTCAGAGGGGTGGCCGTCAGACCTAGTTTATTGTTTAAGGGCAACCCAACTCTTGGTCAGTCGACTAGCCTTCCCCCTTCACCATGGGGCGAATTGAGAAGCCCTCTCCCTGAAAGTGACTCCAGCAGAAAACAAGGAGCGTGATCGGTGACTATGTTGTTTTGTTTGAACGAGTAATCCAACTTGTCCGCGATGTTGGTGCCGGCATGTATTGTAAGAGTGTTTCTCATCGCCACATCCAGCCGACTCCAGGGCCCGCGATCATCCTATGTGGATGTACTCGGGCAGGCGCGACGATGCTGCCTCGGATCCACCGGAGGAAGTGCCGAGGGACGGTGCCGCAGTGGCTGCAGGGCTACTGAGGAAACAAAGACACCCCAGGGGGATCCGAGCGAGAATTCCGCCATTTTTTCCAGCCTGATAACGAAACCAGACAAAGGTGCTGACCTTTTTTTTTGAGTCGAGTGACTTTTCTCTAATTTTAAACGATCTGTTGGAAACTGACTGATGCTTTGTTCGATTCTTGCTCGCGCTATCTACTGAGATGTACTCGATGCCCAACGGGGAGCAGAATCCAGGAGGAGAAGGAGAGAGAGCAGAGGCGAAGGCGTCTGGAAACTCGATGGCGAGAGTGTGAGAGCAACGCAAACTCGGAGCAGGTGATGAGGAGCGATTCTCCACCTCGCGCGGAAAAGCGTTCAAGCATAAGCACGACCCAGCAAGTATCCGGGGTAAAGGTGGCCCGCACGACGGACGACTTCGAAGCGCACTCGGACATCTTCTCCGGTGCGACTGAAGAAGGCTACGAAGCAGCTCAAGATCGCGTCGTCAAAGCACGGAAGGCTTTGCCACAAGATTCAAGGTTGACGTTCCCGTCGCCTCTGCGTAAGTGTTTCATTTTCACCCTGTTGTTCCAAGAATCTTATATCAGTTGTCGACCCATTCAACTTGCTTGACGAGGCGTGACACTGAGCACTTTGCAGCGCTGCTACCTCTGTGTGGCGCCCCTGGCTCAATCGTACACTAATCCTACACGCAAAAGTTGTACGATCAAGCACAGGGACTCACGGGAAGATATCACAACACAACTCAACACAATTAAACGGAGGTCCACAATATTACAAACCAGGGATCCGAAGATCCGAATACATAAGTCAGTCATACAAATTATCTGAGTACCGACATATTAGACAGTTTTGCCTTAAGGAGCTAGCACAAACGCGACACTAGACGAAAGGCGTTGGCCTCCTGCCTGGGGCCTCCGATCCTACTCCTGGTCAGAGTGGCTCGATCCAGTAGTACGTGCCCTCTGGACCCGCCTGTAGTAGGCTCCGGTGGTGGCGTCTGGCTCCTGGACTCATCGTCTGGGTATCATCAAGGTGGGGTATATGGGGGAAAAGAGAAAATAAAGCAACCGTGAGTTACTCATCGAAGTACTCGCAGCAAGGATCTATACTACATATGCAACATTATCAATGGAGAAAAGGCTGTATATGTGGACGGCTGCAGAAAATGCCAGAAGGAATAATAGAGAGAAAGGCCTATCGTCTATCGAAGACTAGCATCTTCAAACATCTTCTCAAAGCCATCATCTGCAGCAAGTAGAAGAGAGTAGAATAGCATTTTATTTGCAAACATGTTGAAGAGACAGCTCAAAGATCCTTCCTCGATCCCAGCGAGAAAGTAATCCCGAAGCTTCAATTAAGTAACAAAGTATCAGTTTTAAGTAGTATAGTCGGGATACACAAACTGAGCGTCCTTTACCGTAGGACCGGCTGGATCGATAGAAGATCATCCTGCAGGGTGCACTACTTGTACCCAACACGCTCGACTCAACTCTGGCCGGACATAACTGGGTATTGTGGGTAAGGCCCGTCCTCGGAAGATCAACACGAAGCAGCGCTCTACCTAGGCTCAGCAGGAGGTCAGCACGCCGGACTAACCTATGCAACCCAGGGGTTCTGGGCCATCGCCCTGGGGCACCCTGCGCGTTGCGTGGCTGGCCGGGTGAGGCGCGAACACTGAACTCGCCAGTGAAAGTTCCAGCCCAATCCCGACGATCAGCCCGCACGGTGAATCGTGACGTGATAAGCTTTCGGCGAAAACGAATGCAGGGGCCCATAACCATATCCCGCCGTGGTGGTAGTGCGTATAGGGCACGTCGACCCACTAGACAATCAAACACCCAATCCAATAGGCTCAATTAGTATCAAGCGAGACAATCGAGTCTCTGAGCTGCCCGCACAATGTCAACTCGAGGGCCCTTCCGGCACACCCGAAATCATAGATCCCCAGCGGGTACCCAGCCGGTGGACCCGCCGTAACAGGGTCAAGTAATCGTGTGGTCATAACATCAAGGGAGGAAACCCGAGGAATCACCCTCAGCGGATTCCACTCTACGAAATCATCAGGGCGAACGTTATGGGTATCACCCTCGAGGTTCACACTGAGGGTTGCACGGACAGAGTCGTGTCGAAGTGGAGAAGGAGAATCACCCTCGATGACCACGACCGAACAGCTACACTGCAGGAGTATTCATCAGGACTGCGTTACGAGGTATCACCCTCGGCACTCGATAGTTACTACGCAGAGTCGTACAACTAAGGGGGGGGGGGTGGGGGTGTGAGTGAGGC
Source organism: Thinopyrum elongatum (assembly GCA_011799875.1). NCBI lineage: Eukaryota > Viridiplantae > Streptophyta > Magnoliopsida > Poales > Poaceae > Thinopyrum > Thinopyrum elongatum. Next base: position 245,881,698 of record CM022303.1, read on the forward strand.
GTCTGTCTCTGATCGACGATCAGTTATCGAGTCATCTGATGAACAAGCAGGGGCGACAAAGTAAGGTGGTGGGGTCACAGATGGTTCATACCAACCTATACTAAACAGTTTATCATAGGCAGGTAAAGTAGCAATGAACAGGTTAAACAGCAGGTATGCATCAGAATAGGAGCATACATTAACAGTAGCGAAATCAATGGAAGCACAGGAGAATAGAATGGGCGTATACTGGAATGCAAGGGGGGGGGGGGGGGTTGCCTGGTTGTGGCAAGAGACGGAGGTCGTCAACGGGCTGCGCGTCGGTAGAGTAGTCGTAACCTGGTGCAGCGTCGTCGGTCTCGGCGTCTATCAGAGAGAGAAGGAGGGGGAGAGAAACACTAAATTTCACGGCAATAATGCAGACAATATGTATGAAATGCCTAAATGATATGCCGGGGTGTTCTATGCCTAACTAAATGATTTTAGTTAATTTAGGAATTTATTCGGTTTATTTAATTAGGGTTGGACACTATTCATTATCGAAATCGTCTAATTGTTAAAAGTTTTATAGTCGGGCCATCTGACGGGAATACCGAGGGCGTATCCGGGTTCGTATCGTCGTTCTGAGCAAGTTTCATGTATAAAATATTTGATGAGAGTTACGGTTTAAAAGATTATGATTTTCTAAATTTTATTAATTTCTGAAATTAATTAAGTATTTAATTCAACATTATCGAAACAGTGATCGATGACGTCAGCATGACTCATGCTGACGTCAGCAGCCACTGACAGGGTGGGTCCCACCGGTCAAGGCTGGGTAGTTAATTGAGGTGTAATTAATCGAATTTAAACATTAACAAACAAGAATGGAACATGAAATTGAGTGCGATTGGAGGGTTAATGGAACCGAAATCAAGAACGGAGAGAAGGATTGAATTGGGAATTGGTTTATTTATCATTATTTTTATTTCTATTTTCTTAAAATAACGTTTCTGTGGGAGTGGGATGCCACCATTGTCAGCGTCACTTAGGGAGGTTCGGGGGGCCCCATGGGAGGACAGTGGGGGTCACACGGGAGGGGGGATAGGCGGAGGCGAAAGGAGGAGGAGGAGGCAAGGCACCCGACAAAGGCGAGAGGGAAAGAGGCGTGAGAAACACTAAAGAAGCGGAGGAGGGTCCGGAGGAGGGAACGGTTGATCGACGGAGCAGGAGAAGAATGGAGAGGGACGGGAAGTGGAGATGCAGGCTGCACGGACGGAAAAAGGACGGGAGGAAGAAGGACGGTAGGGGAGGTAGAGGGAAAAAGGGATGACCGGGGTGTTACACGGAAACGGGAGGGGAGAGGAACCCGCTGGGAGGAGGACGCGAGGTTCAGCCTGGAGGTGAGGATGGAGAGGAAGAGACTGCAAGGTTTGAGTCTCTCGCGAGAGAGGGCAGGGGAAAGAAGTGGGCGAGACGAGATTGAGGAGAGACGGGGCGGCCAGAGGCAGCGAGGCTGCGGGTGCGAAGCGGGCAGCGTGTGCGAGAGAGCGCGAGCGAGGGGAGAGGGCGGCAAAGGGGGCGCGCGTGCGCGCGGCGAGGTGCTGATGGATGGGAGCGAGAGAGGGGGAGGCTGGCCTGGGCCTCACGTGATCGTAGGAAGGGGCAGGGACCGCGAGGGGGGGGGGGGGGGGGCGGGAGGGCGGTATGAAAGCGGGACAAGGCGACGGAGACGAGGTTGCAGGCGGCGGGGGAGGCGCGGTGCTCGGGGCGGCTAGGCTGAGGTCGTGAGCGGGGGTACGGGCGGACGGGGACGGGGGTTGCCCCGATCCAGATCCAGTCGAGGGAGGGGCGACCGAAGCGCTAGGCGGCATAGGGGCGTGGAAGAGGAGAGGAAGGGGCAGACAGTGAGTTGTGTGGACGTGGGTGGTGTACACGGCTGGAGTCAGGAGCTGACGGAGCGGGAAGGTGGGGGGTTGGCGTAGGCGAGCGGCGTCGGCCCGAATCCAGTTTCGGGATCGGGGGGGGGCGAACGAATCGTGAGGAGGGGGGTGGAGGGGGGAGTCTGGTGGTGAGGCTAGGGTTTGGCCGGGGGGGGCGCCCTATAGAAAGGGGGGAAGGGGGGGGTGGGCCCGGCAGGCTGGCTTCGGCCCAGTTGGGGCGGGGGTGGGGTGGGTGTTGCTCTTTTTCCTTTTCTGTTTCTTTTTCCTTTTCTTATCCTTTTCTCCACCTGTTAAATGTTTAGGCCCCAAATGGGTTTTTTAAAAGGTGGACTATTGCATAATAAACACCAGTGAATTATTCCCTAACACCTTAAAATTTGTTTGGACCAAAATACAATATCCATATTTATTTAGATTTAATAATGGTTATTAAATATTATTTTATCCACTGTTGTGAGTTATGTTCGAGTCACTTATCCAATTCCAATGAGTGGTTTCAATTTTAGAATAGCTCTGGAATATTTTGTATTTATCTGAATTTTAGCCTATGTTGGGAGACACTTTTATAGTTCCACTTTCTTTAAATTTGAAATTTGACTTAGGAGTTGAAAATGCAATATGATGCCTAATGATGATTATTGCACTGTTGATCATGCTAACATGTCATTATCAAAGTGATTACTGTTGTAATCACCGGGGGTTACAACTCCCCATCGTATTAAGAATTCTCGTTCCGAGGAATTAAGAGAGCTGAGAAATGAAAGAAAGAGGGGGTATTCTTCGCGAAAGACGATCCTAGCTGTTTCAAGTGGCTTCATCTCAGAATGATTTGACACACTGAAACCTTGAGGAAAACTTGTTGCTTTTGACATGTTCGACGCTAGCTTGATCAAGAATACGGATGGGATATTCGATGATATGACAGATCTTCCAGTAATTCAAGACACTTATGATCCACAGCTCTAATAGGATCCTTGAGCAGCGGCGGAGGTTGGATACTGAAAGACGTCATGTACTTGAGAAAGATTTCGGCGGCAATTGCAATGATATGCCACTTCTCTCGACGGAAGATACGAACGGGGCCAATGTGCGAGAGCTAACTTGCCTTGATTCCTGAACGTGAGTGCCTTTTCAACGGGAAGAATGTGACGCGAGGGGGTAGGTAAGCTTGTCGCCAGGGTTGCATAGGACTATCCTGGTGTTTCGGTCATAGTTGCTCTTCTGACGAGATGAGCAGCTTTCAAATCGTTCACGGACTGACGGACTTGATCTTCTGCTTGGTGAATAATGTCCGGTCCGACGAGAGTGAGCGTTCCCCAGTTTCTGACCAATCAGAGGGGTTCGACACTTACGACCGTATAGAATTCAAACGCGTGCCATCTTCAGACTAGCTTGTTGATAGTATTGTTGTAAGAGAATTCGGCCATACGTGAGAGATTCCTCCATTCTCTTACCGAAAGAGATGACGCAAAGCTCGAAGCATATCTTCGAGCCTATTATACTCGTCAACTGGACCCTGTTACTGAGGGTGAAAAGCGGTGCGAAGAAACAGGTGGTGTCCAATAGCCTTCTTGGACAACTATTCAGAATCTGGTGAGGTGAGAGGCTCCACGATCAGAATGATCTCACACGGAAACACCATGGAGTTGACCACAATTCGGAGAAACTTACAAGTCTGCTAACTGGCTCAGCAGTTGATTGTCTCTTACTGCCAGGAAAAGTGGGGCAACCTTAGAGAACGGTCAATGACGACAATATGCATCATTACCACTTCTGGGATTTGGGGAAAACCAGTAAGTGAAAATCTTTGCGGCTGTGTCCCATCTCATCAGGAATTGTAAGGGGTTGAGAGTTCTGCGGGCCTTTTTATGTTGAGCTTAACGTCGGCGGAAACGTCTACACTCAGAAAACTATAACGAGCAATATTCCTGTCATATTGGGGCCACCAGATCTCTGGCAAATGTCACGGTACATCTTTTGTGCTACCAGGATGATTGACAGAGGAGATGTTCATGAGCATTACCATCATAACGTGTTCCTCTCTCTTTGAACTGTAGGTACGAAGAGACGGTGTTGGAAAAAATAGGATCCAATCATATCAAGATGGACTCCGACGGTTTTCCTTTTTCTAAGGTATGCTGTGATCCTTCACACTTCAGAGTCATACGTTGCTAGTTTGATGTGTGTTCAAAATCTGGTCGACAACGAGGGTATTGGAAGATAACCCTGTGGAACAATATGGAGGTCAATGAGTAAAACTCATAAAGAAAGGTGGTTGTGATCTCTGAACCCTAGTGGTTGCTGCAATAAGCCTGCGGCTCAAAAAGATCGCCATTACATTTGCCTTGCCCAGGGTGTGAGATAGATATTCATATCATAATCGGGTATGTGTTCGGAGCCACTTTGTTGAGAAGGTTCGATCGGTTGGAGTATATAAATACTTCAAACTGTGATGATCCGTTATATATCTCACACGGTTACCGAGAAGGTAATGTCGCAAGCTCAGGGCTAATAATCCCGCGGAGAAGTCGAGTCGGTGCTGGGTAACTTTCTCTTCGTGAGGAACCCGCAATTGTCGGAGGGCATAAGCATTCACTTTGCGCTTTGCATTAGGACATAGCTAATCCTGACGGGACGCATCGTATAAGCTAGTATATCACGAAATCCTTTTGGGAGATTCCGGCGGCTGCTAATACGGGGGGCAGATTGGCAATTTATATTTTAGTGTCTGACAGCTTCTTGACTTTTTCTGTCCACTCAAATTTAACACCTTTGTGAAGCAGATATGTCAATGGTTTTGCAATCTTGGAAAAGTTCTCAACGAATCGACGGCAATAACTAGCAAGTCCGAGAAAACTTCTGACTTGCTTAACATTCTTCGGGGGAGTCCAGTCAAGAATAGCCTGAACTCGTTCGGGGTTAACAGCAATTCCATCCTTGGAAATCACATGTCCAAGGTAAGTTACTTCAGAAAGCCAAAATTCACATTTGGAATACTTGGCATACAACTGGTGTTCTCGGAGCCTTTCTAGTACCAAACGGAGGTGTTCAGCATGTTCTTCTTTATTCTTAGAATAAATCAGGATATCATCCAAATAAACCACGATGAATTTGTCGAGGTAATCCATGAATATATAATTCATCAGACGGGAGAAAGTTGCTGGAGCATTCGTTAGGCCAAATGACATGACGGTGTATTCATAGGAGCCATAACGAGTGACGAATGCAGTCTTGGGAATATCCTCTTCACGGACACGAATCTGGTGATAACCCAACCTCAGGTCGAGTTTAGAGAACACCGACGATCCAGCGAGTTGATCATAAAGATCATTGATCCGGGGCAGTGGGTATTTATTCTGGATTGTGGCTTGGTTAATGGGCCGATAATCCTGAACCAAACGGTTAGTTCCATCCTTCTTCTTAACGAAGAGTGAAGGTGCTCCCCAAGCAGAGGAACTGGGGCGGATGAAACCACTCTTAAGTGACTTGTCGATTTCTTCCTTAAGCTCAAGAAGGTGATGCGGAGGCATCTTATAAGGTCGTTTGGCAATAGGAACGGTGCCAGGCTTCAAGTCAATGACAAACTCGACAGCTCTAGCCGGGGGTATGCCTGGAAGTTCTTCTGGAAAGACGTCTGGAAAATCTCGAACGAGAGGTACGTTCTCGATCCCTTCCAGAGGTGAGGCGTTCAAAGCATTCATAACATATACCTCAGCTTCAGCGTCTCGAGTAATTCGGGCAGTGTAGTTCACTATCTCATCGGAGGGGTGAAGAAGTTGGATAATTTTAGTGGCACAATTGATCGAAGCAATGTGAGCTTTCAACCAATCCATTCCGAGTATGAGGTCTATGGTGGAAGACTTCAGGATAATAGGGGAAGCTAGGAATTCAAATTCCTCGATTTCAACAGGGACATTATGTGCCATCATAGTGGTTTGACATTGGCCTCCAGGGGTACGGACAACTATTGGCAGGTTCATCTTTTCGAATGCAATGTCATGAGATAATGCAAATGCTTCAGACATGAATGAATGCGATGCTCCTGAATCAAATAATACAGAAGCAGGTACTGAGTCAACAAGAAGGGTACCCATAAGAGTAGCAGGTTGATCCTGGACTTCTTCAATGTCAATGTTGTAAGCCTGACCACGACCATGTGAAGCAGACCCAGTATTATAGTTGCGGGTCTGATTGTTGCCACGGCCATATCCACAGCCAGCACAAGGAAAATCTAACTGATTCTGAGTCTGGCGGCAGTCTTTAGCCTGGTGGCCTGGTTTGCGGCACTTGAAACACAAACCATCTTCAGGACGAAGAGGGGCATTGTTCTAAATAGCTTGAGCCTTTGACGGCCTCGGTGGTGGAGGAGGCAGACGTAGTGCAGCATTGTTCTTTGGCGCAGAGGTATTGGGACGAAACGCGTTGTTGGGAATCCAAACTCTACGCTTCGGTGCTGAGCCCGAAGATGAGCCAGCATCACGATAGCGCTTCTGCGAGTCCTTGTGTTCCATCTGAGCGGTCTCAACGAGAATAGCCTTGTTCACTAGAGTTGAGAAGTCATTGATGTCTTGAGCAGCTAGTGCAAGCTTGAGGTCAGGGTGTAGTCCATTACGGAACTTCTCCTGTCTGCGAGCATCTGTGGCGATGTCTTCTTCAGCATAGCGGGAGAGATCAAGAAATTCCCGCTGATAAGCTTCAACGGTTTTATTGCCCTGAGTGAGGTTGCGGAACTGGGTCTTCATGCGTTCCATAATTGCTTGAGGGATGTAACGTGTACGGAAAGCAGCCTGGAACTCATACCAGGTGATGACTGTTCCAACAGGCAGAGTACGCTTGTGTGTGTCCCACCATTGAGCAGCGGGGCCTTTTAAGAAAAAGGCCGCGAAGGTGACAAAGTTGGCGGGGGCGACATTAGCAGACTCCATCTCGTGAGTGATGTCGCGGAGCCAGTCATCGGCATCCAGGGGCTTGTCAGAGTTGCGAAACTGCGTTGGGTTGAGTCGCGTAAACTCTGTCAAAGTTATTGAAGCTGGGTTCTGGTTCTGGTTGTTCTGATGCGGAAACTGAGCCATGATTCCAACCATGAACTGGCGGTTAAGCTCGAACTGTTGCATCATAGCTGCCATATAGTCTGGCGGTGGTGGACGTTCAGGGGCACGACCACGACCACGACCACCTGGTCTAACCATCCTGCTACGTATCAACAGGGGGTAGTTTAGTAAAAGCAATTGCGAGTGTTTAGCGACAAGTATGATGTAACACGACCATACCTTAAGCAGTGTACTAGATACATAACAGTAGTCGATTAAGACATACAGATCCATACACAAAGTCGGGTTCATGCGGACCGCATAACAGCGCAAATTAAAAGCTAGACATACTAGGCGGCGCGCAGGCACGCGGTAAGGAAGTACACAACGAGACATAGCAAAGGCTACATCAACGTCGGAGAAAACCACTGTAACGGGGTAACTGCGAGTGCGGACGACGAATATTCGTCGCGGAAGGATCCTGTGCTCCATGTGCACTCTGATGCAGAACCCGGTCTCGAACTGTAAGAAGAGGTCCACGTGTAGGTGTGTGACCTCCAACAGCAGGCCAGTCAATACCAGCATACATCTGAGTCCTGCGCGGGTAAAGGATGTGCTCCGGATGTATCCCTGCACGAACAGCGGGCATCAACTGCGTCATAGCATCGTAGAGACGTGCTCGAGTGGCAACCAACTCGACGGCAAGAGCCCGAACAGTGCGATCCAGAGCCTGAGTGCACTGAATCAGAACGCGGTGGTCATATCGGCGAGGCTCGTACGGGGCACAGATAGCTGTGTAGTATCCGGTAGCATCTCCAGCAGGGGCATATAGAATGTATCGGAACTCAGAGTCATCCAAGATATCACTGAACTATCCTCGAAGACGTGCGACAGCAGAGTAGGCGGCATCATGTACTGCCATCTCAATCGTCACGCCGATACCGTGGAAAAGGTGCAGCTCGGTGTCTGAGTCATTCTGCCGATCATAGATACGAACATCAGCATGGTACTGCTCCTGATTAAACTCGCGGTAATCCTCGTAAACCATGTACTCAGGGTACCAGCGGTAGCCAAGTCTGGTCATGAGAGCGATCAGGACAGCTGGAAACCCAGGGGTATTACGAGCCCAAGTGCGAAGCACAAGCTGTGTCGTAGGACGCGGTGGAAACAAACGGTCCATCTGAAACAGAGGAAATTCAGATTTGTCAAATGACAATGAGAAGTTTAACACAACTCGGAGAGAAAGGTTAAACAAAACAATGGAAAGGAAAATGATTATCAGACTAATCAGATCAACGACAGGGAAATCGCACAGATATCCAGCTCTCCGGGAAGACGGGATTTACGAGATCCTAAGTGTCGGCGTTAGTAAAATTTATTTAACCCGAGTAGAAGAGATATTAGAGTCCCAGAGTATAGACGAGGAATAAAAGATCCTAATACCACCCAGTTGGCGACGTGGGCCCGTAAGCCACACAGCCAAGTTAGTAAATTAGTTTTTCGGTTTCTAGACTCAACTTCGGCCAAGGAATTGGAAGGGGGCTTCCTACAGGCAGTCGGCTCTGATACCAACTTGTGGCGCCCCCGGCTCAATCGTACACTAATCATACACGCAAACGTGTACGATCAAGCACAGGGACTCACGGGAAGATATCACAACACAACTCTAACACAATTTAAACGGAGGTCCACAATATTACAAACCAGGGATCCGAAGATCCGAATACATAAGTCAGTCATACAAATATTATCTGAGTACAGACATAGTTAGACAAGTTTTGCCTTAAGAAGGCTAGCACAAACAGCGACACTAGATCGAAAGGCGTTGGCCTCCTGCCTGGGAGCCTCCGATCCTACTCCTGGTCAGCTGGCTCGATCCAGTAGTACGTGCCCTCTGGACCCGCCTGGTAGTAGGCTCCGGTGGTGGCGTCTGGCTCCTGGACTCCATCGTCTGGTGTATCATCAAGGTGGGGTATATGGGGGAAAAGAGAAAATAAAGCAACCGTGAGTACTCATCCGAAGTACTCAGCAAGCAAGGATCTATACTACATATGCAACATTATCAATGGAGAAAAGGCTGTATATGTGGACTGAGCTGCAGAAATGCCCGAATAGAGAGAAAGGCCTAGTCCTATCGAAGACTAGCATCTTCAAACATCTTCTCAAAGCCATCATCTTGCAGCAGTAGAAGAGAGTAGAATAGCATTTTATTTAGCAAACATGTTGAAGTACAGCTCAAAGATCCTTCCTCGACTCCCAGCGAGAAAGTAATCCCGAAGCTTCAATTAAGTAACAAGTATCCAGTTTAAGTAGTAGATCGGGATACACAAACCTGTAGCGCCTTTACCGTAGGACCGGCTATCGATAGAAGATTCATCCCTGCAGGGGTGCACTACTGTTACCCAAACGCGCTCGGATCAACTCTGCCGGACATACTTGCTGGGTAATGCCCGTCCTCGGGAAGATCAACACGAAGCAGCGCTCTACTAGGCTAAGGCAGAGAGAGGTCAGCACGCCGGACTAACCTATCACCCAGGGTCTCGGCCATCGCCCTGGTCCACCCTGCGCGTTTGCGTGGCTTGGCCGGGGTGCAGCGCGAACACTGACTGCCAGTGAGTATCCAGCCCAATCTCTACTATCAGCCGCAGCACGGTGAAATCGTGACGCTGATAAGCTTTCGGCGAAACGTAACATCGCAGAAGGCGCCCCCATAACCATTATCCCCCCTCGTGGTGGTAGTGCGGTATAGGGCACTTCGACCCACTCGATCAAACACACCAACTCCAATAGCTCAATTAGTATCAAGCGAGACAATCAGAGTCTCGATGCTCCCGCCACAATGTCACCTGAGTGCCCTTCCGGCAACACCGAATCATAGATCCCCAGCGGGTACCCACCCAGGGTGGACCGCCTTAAACAGAGGTCAAGTAATCGTTGGTCAATAACATCAGGGATGAAACCGAGGAATCACCCTCAGCGGATTCCCTCTACTACGAAATCATCAGGCGAACGTATGAGGTATCACCCTCGAGGTTCACACTGAGGGTTGCACGCCGAGTCGTGTCGGAAAGTTTGGAGAAGGAAGAATCACCCCTCGATGACCACGCCGAACAGCTACACGCGCCGATTTCATAGGACTGCGTTACGAGGTTCAACCCTCGGCCTCGTGTAGGTTACTACGCAGAGTCTACAACTAAGGGGGGGTGTGAAGTGAGGCGCCTGTCCTGATCGACGATCACGTTGATCGGTCATCTACTGACAAGCAGGGGCGACAAAGTAAGGTAGGGTGGGTTCCACAGATGGGTTTCATGATGGGGGACCCCCTATACTAAACAGTTCTATCATAGGCAGGTAACGTGCAATGAACAGGTCGTACAGACAGCAGGCTATGCATCAGAAATAGGAGCATCCATTACAGCTTAGCCGATAGATCTAATGCTAAGGATGAGAATGAGGGGCGCTTATGCCTAAGTGGCGTGCCTCAAGGCGGGGCGCGCGCAATGAGGTTGCGGGGGGGGTGGGGAGAGGGTTGTGGTTGCCTGGTTTGCTCTGGCAAGAGACGGAGGTCGTCAACGGGCTGCTCGCGGTAGAGTAGTCGTAACTGGTTGCAGCGTCGTCGGTCATCTCGCTCTATACGACGAGATAGCAGGGGGGAGAAAACAATAACATTCACGCGCAAATCCTTAACATATGTATGACATCTAAATGAATGCGGTTGCTACTTACCTGCCTAGGACTAAGTGATTCTAGCTATGGATTGGCGTCCATTCGGAGATTATGAGTGGGGTTGCAATGTCATTAGAACAGTCTTGTAACGCTTATAGTTGCCAGGCAGCAAATCACTCGCGGGAGTCCCGGGGCGTTCGACGTCTTATCGTGTTCTGAGCAGAGCGTGATTGGCGATCGTAGATAAAGCTACACTTTCTGAGCCGTCGCGCTTAGTCTGCTATTTGCGCTAGTGTTCCCGCAGGCCCGCCGGATCGAAGGCGGACGACAATCTATCCGACGGGAAGGGTTCTCCACAAGTATGGGGCGCGAGTGAGCGGTCGTCCGGCGTCCCCAATTATATTTCGCTACATGACTGAATCGCGCTATGGTTATGACGAGCATTTCATATTTATTATCATTACTTTAAAAATTTCTAATTTTTATTATTCAAATTACATTTAAGATACACCGTGATCGATGAGTCAGCATGAACTCAGCTGATGTCAGCAAGCCACCTGACAGGTTGGGTCCCACCTGTCATTGGCTGTTAGTTAATTAGGTTTAATTACTAATTAAACCAATTACTAAACTAATTAATTAATTAAATTGGTCGATTAGGTTAATTAACCTACTAATTAACAATTAATTATGTTAATTATTTTAATTATTTATGTTTTTTATTTATTTCTATTTTTCTTAAATCGTTTCTGGGCGTGGGCCCCATTCGTCAGCGTCACAAGGGTTCGGCCATGGAGTGCCCAGGGCAAAGGTCTAACCGTGCGGGACGGGCGGCAGCCCAAGAAGACGCGCGCTGGCCGCGTTGGGATGCAAGGTCCCCCTTTCAATTTCGGCGCATTTGCTGTTCTTGTCGTGGTCTACGTCTCAGCTTGTTTCTTTTTCACTACTGTCCTTGCGCTTGGCGCTGCCGGCGAGCCACGGCTGGGGCCTTGCCTGTGTGATGCGGGCGCCACCGGGGTATTTACTCCGTTGTGCCTTTTAGTGGTACGTCCACGGTTCGTTGCCGCGTTTCGGTTTCGCTCGATTAGTCGACCGTCTGTCGCGAGCAGCTAGTGGCGCTGTCGTATCCTCTCGCGTCACTTTTCATATCGCGTCAGCTTTCCGTTCGGGGTTCTCTGCTGCGTCATGCGGTCATTATTCGCGTCTCGTCTAGATCGCTGTCACTAGTGGCGGTCCTTTTCGCAGGGTTGTCGGGTTACAAGTAGGTTTAGTTTTCCACCTTTACTGTTCCTGGTTTTTTTTGTTTTTCTTCTTTCTACCGTTTGATCGTATACACCTTCTATTCGGGGGTGTCTCTCTAGGTTCTTGCTCTGTCGACGGTGATATCCTGGTTCCGACGGCATACCAGTGACAGGCGGGGGGGCGCTGCCGGAGCGCTAGGCGAGCGTTTCGCGGCAGATACGGCGACGTCGGATCGTGGGGGGCCGATCCTGAGCTCTGAGGGGCCTACTCGGCGCGGGCTGGTGTGAGGAGGACGGGGCTGGCGTGCGGCGGCTGCATGCCGATCGCGCGTGACGGGGGCGTCGCGACTCGGCGATCTTTCTGTGATCGGGGGTGGGGGGCGGAACGAGGAGGAGGTTGGGAGGGGGAGTAGGGTTCGGTGAGTGCTCGGGTTTGGCCGGGGGGGCCTTATACCAGGAGGGGCGCAGTGTGGGCCGCGCCTGGCAGGCTTCGGCACAGTTGGCCGGGGGGGGTGTTGCTCTTTTTTCTTTTCTGTTTCTTTTTTCTTTTCTTTATCCCTCTTTCTCCACTGTTATGTTTTAGGAGGCCCAAATGGTTTTTGTAAAAAGCGTGACCTATTTCATAAACACCAGTTGCATTATTCCCTAACAACCTAAATTTTGTTTGACAAAACATAATTCCATATTTATTTCAGATTTAGTAATGGTTTTATGAAATATTATCTTTATCCCTGTTTGAGTGTTGTTCGAGTCACCTTATCCAATTCCAATGATGTGGTTTCATTTTAGAATAGCCTCTGAAATTTGTTATTATCTACTGACATTTTAGCGCTCCTATGTTGGGACAACTTTTATATTCCACTTTCATTTTAATTGGAATTTGACTTAGAGTTGAAATGCAATATATGCTACTGAATGATTATGCACGTGTTGATCATGCTAAACATGTCATATCAAAAGTGATTACTGTTTCTAATTCACCGGGGTGTTACACTCGGGACACTTCTGCTTACCAAGATGATGGTGACAGGAGATGGAGGGACGCGGTCACATCCAAAGCGGGTAGTGACCCCTGTTATTTGGTCCTTTCTTTGCTTGCCGATTCTAACGTCGACTGAACTGACTCTGTGGTCGATTTCTTTTGGCAGAGCTCACGCAAAATGGTTATTGAACTTCAAGACGATGAATAAGATGAGCCCACATGCTCGTGGGTAGAGAGCAGGACCTCGTCCAAGAGGTACCATGCTAGACAAGACGCCTCAGTCGAGCCGGCCGCGGAACCAAGCTAATCCCGCAATCCAGGGACTTCAACCGTGCCTCGTTACTTTGTGTGAATACCCTTGTCATGCCTCTCTTCATCGCGACGTGCCGCCCTTTTCTGTTCTGTCCAACTTCATACCTCCAAGCTCCCAAGCTACTGCACTCAGCCCGGGCGTTCGGTCTTTTGGTTTGTTCGGTTGGCGTCTTTTCAGTCTCCAGAATTCGGATCTTTCATAACTTGAAGATCAAAATAATTGTTCGGTCATTTCTGTCCTTCACTATTCGGTCTTCGGTCTTTACTATCTGTCTTTCGGTCCTAGACCAAACAAACCAAACTATTGGTACAAACTCAAATCATGTTACTCTCCAGTACAAACCTTCATGTAGTATAGAGGTTCATATAACAAAGACAACAATATGTGTATAGAGGTGCGTATGTACATCTAGAAAAATTAGATCAATTGCACATTGTATTTGTATGCAATCTTCATAGGAGTACAATACACATGCACAACGACAATCTGTCGATCATACAAACTTTGAACATCACAAAAGTCCTGGACATCACATGATATGGTCTTGCACTCTGCTATGGGACTTTTTTAATATTCGGTCTATATGGTTCTATTCGGTCATGAAGATGAGGAGGACCGAATAGACCGTAATATTTCGTCTTGCTATTTGCGCAACCGTAATTTTATTTCGGTCTTTTCCTAGTCGGATCTTTCGCTTCGTCGTCTCGTCTTTTCGTGTTTCGTTTCGGTCTTCGGTTTTTTTATTGCCAGTGTGAACTGCACTGATACAACGACTACTACCACTTTCCCACCACCATCCACATCCCAGAAGACCAGTGAAGTGTCTGATCAAGGCTATACTTCGCTGCTGGCATTATGTTTAGCAGATAAGGTGGTGCGCGAGGCCGTCACTGCCATGAATCCACGCTAAGCACTTCAGGCCAATGTTCCAGTTAGCTTACTTCCGCTGAACTCCATCTTGATGCTTGTTCTGTTAGGATAATCTATATTTAGAAACTGCTGCTTTATCTCTGCAAGCTCGGTTGGCTCGTGGATGAGCGTTTTTGGAACCACTACTGCACCACCATTGTCAGTCTATTCCACCCACTGGTGGTTTAATTTCTGTTGAGTAGTTTTCCTTTCCTTGAGTCGACTAGGTTGTGCTGATGAATCCTCTGAACCAGTGGGCGCATGCTGAGTGCATCCACTGGGTGTAGTCCCCCGAAAACTCCGCCGTCTGACTGTCTTGATTCGCGAGGGTCTTTGACAGAGCTTTTCCTCCTCACTCGCGCTGGGCAGATCATGCCGCGTGGAACCTTTACCAGTGGGGCAACGCTGATGCAACCCATGGTAGTGTCCCCGGACTCGTAAGTCGACTGCGGGCGCGGCTTGTCTGAGTTGTTTTTTTTTGACTGGACCGGCCAATCGATTGAAAAAGTCGGACTCAGTGGGGGCACCTGATGCACCACTGGGTGTAGTCCCCGAGACTATTGGCGATGTTTGATTCGCATTGAGTCTTTGAACTATTTTGAACTTGCTACCTTTATTGCTCGGAACACCATCTTGGTCTGCCGACTTACTATCTTCTGAACACCAGAAATCTTGTGATCTTTGAGCCCCGGTTGCTGACTTTGGAGCAAAGAGCAAAATCCAGCTCAATCTGACCTGGATTTGGCTCAAAACAAACTTGCAGAAGGCTACGGGATACCCTGGCTTGGTAAGGAAAGCTTGTGACCGCTCAGTCCTCTTGCATCTTTTCTCTCTCCTCCTGTTTTCTGATTCGAAGTTATTCTTTCGTAGAAACAATGAGACAGGCTTTGGAGAAGAGGACTTGACCTTGCGGCGTGAAGAAAACCGCCAAAGGACAAAACGGTGGCTTGCCGACCCAAAAGATTGGCCTCAGTCAGAACAGCTGGCAGGAAAGATGAATAACCAAGCTGAAGGCTGCTCGCTTGTGGCCGAAGCCAACACCAGAAGTGACTCGTCTGAAAGGACAACGGACCCTGAACCGAACAAAGTAGAAGACCATCACCCGCAGATCGGGACGAGCCTGGAGAACTATCTGGGAGGGCTCGCCAAAAAATTAAATTCCTCATCTTGAAGGTACCTTTCTCGGTGCGATTGGTTTTGCTTTCGTTGACCCATCATACTGCCTGTCGACTCACTTATTTCTCTGCGAGTGCAGAATCTGTCAGCTTCGAGGAAAAGACTGGGCGAAGTCGAGACGAACTTGCGCGTCCCATCAACTTCCCGTGTCAAAGATGAAGCTGGCCAGAACTTCTCCGACGGAGTCTGCCCTTGCCAGTGCCTTGGAAATATCTTGCTCGACTCAGGTTGCGGTGTCCGCGATCAAACCAGTGCTTCTGGCAAGGGAACGCTCCGAAATGAGCCTCGATCTCTGACTGAACTCGACTCACAGATTCCGTCGAGTGGCAGGAGTTGGAAGAAGTCCCTGCTCGTGCGGTGCTGACGTGAGCTTTTGTGCCCTGGTTCTCTGTCCCTGCAAGGAACCCAGAGAAGAGAATCTAGCGGCAATCAAGGGTCGCCAACACCAAACAAACTTGACTTCCAGTCTTTCATGAGACCTTCATTGCTGTTCTATTGGAATTGCAGATGGAATCGACCTGGAACGAGTTTGTCGAGCCTAGCCCGCCCCTCTGCGGAGTGAATGAAACTTTGTATGATCTGATTCAATTTGCCTCGTGTGCCGAGTGGTTTTGTAACGTAAAATTCCTTTCCGGGCCTGGTGCCCAGATACTTGTAAAACCCTTCTCTGAACTTTTATGATCCGATTCATTTGCCCTCCGGTATCTAGTGATTTTGTACCGTTAAAACTCCTTCGGGCCTGATGCCCTAGTACTTGTAAAGCGCCTTCGTCGACATTAGTTTGCCCTTAAATATGCTTGTTTTTATTTCCGAGTGGAATTGTATCTTTCACATGTGAACACGACTTTTGTATCTTGTGATGCCAGTCTGAGGAGAGATCGCGGCGACCTGCACCTCGTCATCCTTGTCTTCGATCAAGAGATGGAGCGTGTTTTTTACCTCAGGAGGCGAGTATTAGGACCGTATGCTAAGAAGCCCTCCGAGGAGATGTTTGCTCATCATCGGTAGGATTTTTACAACTTAGAGAGTAAGAGCTGGCACTAAGCCCCTGTAGTGAGAGGGTTGCTCATCACATCGGTAGGATTTTACAAACTTGAGGCGAGTACAAGGATCTTGCAGCTAAGCCCCGAGTGAGCGGTTGCCTCATCACTCGGTAGGGATTTTACTTACAACTTAGGCGAGTATAGGACTGCAGCAAGGCCCCCAAGTGGGGTTGGCTCACCACTCGGTAGGATTTTACGAACTTAGCAGTACAGGACTGCATGCTAAAGCCCCTTAGTGGAGAGGGTTGCTCATCACTCGTAGGTTTTCACAACTTAGTGAGTACAGACTGCAGCTAAGCCTCGAGTGAGAGGATTCGCATCTACTCGGTAGGATTTTACAAACTTAGGCGAGTACAAGGACTGCAGCTAAAGCCCCCGATTGAGAGGGTTTGCTCATTACTCATAGGATATTGACCAAACTTAGGCGAGTACAGTGATGCATCTAGCCCCCGAGTTGAGAATTGCTCATCACTCGTAGGATTTTACAAACTTAAGGCGATACATGACTGCAGCTAAAAGCCCCCGAGTGAGAGATTGCTCATCACCGGTAGATTGTACAACTTAGGCGAGTACAGGACTTCAGGCTAAGCCCCCGATGATGGGATGCTCATCAAGCCCGTAGGATTTTACACTTAGGCGAGTACAGGAACCGCCGCTAGCCCTCGAGTGGAGGGTTGCTCATCACTCGTAGGTTTTTGAACTAAGTATGAGCGGGGGAGTGGGCTTTATCTTCTTTGCGGCTAAGCCCCCGAGTGGGTTGGGGGTGGGGGAGGGTTGCTCATCTCGGAGGATTTTTGAACTAGGTGAATCGGATTCGCGGCTAAGCCCCCAACTGGGGGATTTTGACACATGTTATTAGTAACATCAATCATTTAGAGGAGACTGTAAAACCATGTCTTATAAACGAACTGAAAGGTAATCTTTATACTTCCCTCTCATCATTCTGACACTTACAGTATAAAAACGGCGGAGTTCTCCGCATTTTTCCAAGTCCAAGCGTGTCTTGTCTTTATTTATGCCCAGCATTGTAGAGGTGACACTCCTTGTGGAGCCCTTGGTGACTGATGAAGGGACCTTCCCAAGCGGGGCAGTGTGTGTGGCCGTTGCTGGTCCCATTTCGGGACCCCTACACAGGTCCCCTTCCTGAAATGCTCGACCCTTCCTACTTCTGGCTATCAATCGTACAAAGGTCTTGCTGATAATGGTCGATCAGATCAAGGCCATCTCTCTTTCTTCTTCTAGAAGATCACAAAACATCTTCTTCGCGCCCTCTTGCTTCGGCTTCTGAAAAAGTTCTACCGGGGCGGCATTGTGAAGCAGTCAACTCGGCAGCACAGCCTCACGCCGCATAACCATAGAGAAGGGGTTCGACCAGTCTGACCGATCTTGGTGTTGTTCTTATCCCCAAAGGCTGACGATAGCCTCATCTACCCAAGGCGTCACCCGCAGCTTGATCGCCGCATCAAATCGACGGTTTATAGCCCTTTGAGATCAAACCATTCCTCTTTCCTCTTGTGCCATTCGACTGAGGTGGGCGATGAAGCCATAGTCCGACCCGAGTACCTTGGGCGCACAGAAAGCTCGGAACTCCTCAGATCACACAGTTCGAACCCATTATCCGTGATGATGCTGTGTGGGACTCGTACCTAGCCATGTTATCCCTTCTGTATGAAGCTGACTCAGTACTTTGCATCCACGGTTTTTTGACAGGTTTAGCTCGACCATTGGTAACTTGTCGACTGCTACAACGCCCATGGTTGAACCACTCCTGCCAGTCTTCAAGGTCCTAAAACCCTATCTATAACCCCAACAGCGAATGTGCCGAGACGAGTGACAATGGGCTTCGAGGCTGAGCGGGTTTTGTGGGACCATGTTGGAGAGAACTGACAGCCCTCAACATTTGTCAATTAATTTCCTTGTCCATCCTCATTTGCCCGTGGCCAATTAAAAACCCGGCTCGATACCTCTTTGGTCCACGATGGCCCGGAAAGACCATGGTGACCCACCAGGTGCCCGATTGAATACATCGAGATCATTCGGCCTCGTCCGGAGTGATGCATTTCTGAACGACCCCAGTGACACTTTCTCTATAGGTATGCCCCCCCCCCCATTACTCGGTGAAGCTTTGGATCGCTGGCAATCTGGCGAGCCGCTTCTTCATCCTGCTGGAAGCTCTTTCCTGAGATATATGCGTATACGGCACTGTCCAATCAGAGACAACGATCAACTTCCTGACAAGTCGACCACAAGCTGGGATTTCAACTTCGTTGGATCAGTGGAACTTTAGGCTATGTGGGACTCTTTCACTGAGGGATTTCTTGAACTGGATGGTGCGTGAATATTCCCTCCAAAAACACATTGCTTTGCGGGAATAGGTTTCCTGCTTGGAACCTAATTTGTCGCCAAGTCATCAGCTGCTTGATTTTCTTCAGTCACGGGGTATATGTTGGAGTCTAACCCTTCAAACTTCTTTCTATCACTCTTCTCACATCAACCGCATGCAATAACCAGTTCATACTGGCTCCTGACGGTCCCCTCCTCATCACTTGATTAACCACATCTGAGTTCCACCGTAAACCATTAGTGGCGGACGCCAAGTGAAATGGCCAACCGCAACCGTACAGAGTGCCTCATAGTCAGCTTCATTGTTGGAGGAATCAAGTGTCTGAAAACATATCTGAGGTTGTCACTCGTGGAGTATACCAGACTACTCCAGCGCCTGAACCAATTCAACATCTTGGCCCGCGAAGACAATAGTCAATGTTTTCCGACTGTATCTGGGTCGGTCAACTGTTGTTCAATCCACTCGACGAGGAAATCTGCTAGTCGCTTGAATTTGATCCGCTTTCTTTCCCCTTCGAACTTGATATCCAGCTAAGGAGTTCAAAATCGCTCACTTTTGGCCACTGACCAGTTGCCCTCTCTGTTGTTCAAATTTCTGCAACGTAGCGTCGCTAACGACTGTAATCCGAACGAATGAATCTGAGAATATATGTCATCCTTCTTTGTGGTCAAGTAAATTTCCATAAAAGCTTTCTGATAATGTGAGATATCTCCTGCTTGATGGGTTATAGCTTCAGAATATAGTCACTGGGCGTTGAACCTTGTATGTTTTACCTTCTTCTTCCCGCTCGACGCTGTGATGTACCGTACTGACACCTGTCCAGTGGCTGTCTATATAAAGCAGTAAAGGTTCTTTAACTGATTGGAGCGCCAAGTCACCGGCTGGTGGGAAGTAGGCTTTGGAGCTCCTGGCAAACGCTGTTGCCGCTTTCGGAGTCCACGCGCACATATTAGATTTCTTCATTAGTCGGAATAAAGAGGTAATTGGGTTCAGTAATTGGGGTGGTAATAGGGGCCTTTTCGCGACGATGAAAATGAATCCACTTCAAAGCAGCCAAACAACCAGTAAGGCCTTCTCTTGAACGTCGGTACACGACAGGGCGTTTGCATTCTGGAGGGAAAAAGATTTTTGGGGCAACCAACTTTCTCTGGGTTTTGCATCGATCCCACGTTCGAAAACGAGGAAACCGGTACTTTTCCACCTGGAACTCCGAATGTACACTTCGACTGGATGATACGCTTGATAATATCATTTTCTCAATTGGCAAAGGTTTCGGCAAGTCAGTCGAGGTCGGAACCTTTTGCGCGACTTAAACCACGATGTATCCATGTATTGCTTGCCACATCCCGATCTGATTTAAATTAGCTACATACACTTCTTATCATGCGCATGAATGTGGCAACCACATTCTTGAGACACAAAGGGCATGGTGATGCTAGCAAAGCACCCGATGGGGTGATCAAAGTCTGTTTTTTATTTCATCAGTCCATACAGTCCAGATCTTGTACCCGGATAATGCATCCGGCAAGTGACAATGCTCACATGCCCCGCAGTTGAAGTCGACTCATCTGATCACTGCGGGGGAAGGAAAATATCTTTTCTTTCGGGCAGGCACCGATTTTGATATCGTTGAGAATCAATGCACTACGGAGTGATCGTCCTTCTTGGGACCATGACAACATGGCGAGCCCTCGGAGGGTAAATTTCGGGGAGAACTCAGCTGGCCAAAAGCCGAGCACCTCTTCGCAATTGCCTTTCCTCTTCCCGCCAGCGGTACCCGCGGGGTGCTCGTTCATGGGTTTTTCCCTTTGGACATCGACACGAAACGTCTCAGGCCACCCCCTGGGTACACCCCGGCATGTTAGACGGCTCCATGCGAAGATGAACCCAGTCTCACGGAGGACTGATGAGCGCTTCTTCTCCTCTTGCTGTCGAGTGTTGTTGAGATATGAGTTGGAGCAGGACTGGGATCCGGTCGGGTGAATGTGTAACACGCTTGTTTCACAACGGACACTGAAATCAGACTCGTGAAGCACGGCTTCTAGCGCACAAACCTAAATCACTCGGATCGCAGTCTGTCTTTATTTCTTTCTTTTCCATTTCTAATCTGTTGCCATCTGTTGCATCGGCTATCTTAGAGCCTTCTGAGGCCTCTCATGCTTGTTGCCCCGATTTACCATTGACCGTGATCACGTCCCCTGGGGCCAGGCATCTTCACTTGAGGTACACGTAACACGGGTCGAGGCCCTGAAACGGCATATGTCATTCTGCCCAGAATAGCATGATAGGCAACTGTGAAAATCCACAACTTCAAATTCAACCTTCTCCTTACGGTAATTCTTTGAGTCACACTAAAACCACGTCAAGAGTGACTGTCCGCAGTGAATCAGCTTTCTTTCCCTTTAATGACACCATGGAACCGCATGTTTGCTCTGCACTGACTTGGACATTGGCAATAGTCCCTCCCACGAACCAGATATCTCACCATAAAAATGTTCAAGCCGCTTCCACCCGCCACCATCAACTCTATTGTCGGTCGGTTGCCCCACAACGACCCTGATCGACCCCAACGCTTTGCCTCCCGGGGTGGCGACGGGCGGTGGGTGTTGGCAGATTGGTCGATTGTGAATAGAGATCTTTGATGACCTTTCAAAAAATATTCTCGTTGCTCCCCCCGCGGAGCAACCATGTTGACCTCTCTACTCTGTTGATGACTTTCCAGTCGACTTTTTACTTTATCTCAATGTCAGCACAAAAATCATCAAAAGTGGAATGACCGTTAGGGAACCCGTCATCACTTCTTCTTCTCCTTGTCACCATCCTCTGTCATACTCTTTTCCTTTTCGGTTGGGCTTTTTTTCTCGGAACTGCTGGCACAGAGCCGACATTGTTCGAGTGGTAATGTTTGGGATAAATCAGATTTCCTCTTTCATCCTTCTTGGTGTGAATGTGACCATGGCAAGTCCACACCTCGTTCCCCGCCTATCTTTCACCTTCTTTGGGGGATCCAGGGTCCCCTTGGGCTTCCCTTCTGAATAATTTCCTCCTTGATTACAATGCATAGCTTCAACCTGGACCTGCTGGCTCGGCTTTGCCGTTTCTGTCTTTGGTTTCGACCCACTCCCTTCCGGTGTCTTGGGCGACTGGTTTGCCCTTTCCCACTGCTCTGCGGAGTCGGTCTCTTCGCTTCTTCACCATTAGCCGTACCGGGGCCTATTTCCATCATTCGGGTCAGAGACATATCTCCTGCCGACCGAATTTCAAGTTAAGGCTCTCGATACTGAACGCCCTCCTTGACGGCACAAACTCGGCTTGTGTTCGGGATACATTTTTCTACTGTGTGGTTAAATGTGGTTCCATCTTTGGAGTATCCCCAAGTTTCATTCGGCTGTCTGTACACACATGTTTTCAATTCCGTCAAACCCCGCAGTCGTTTGCATGTGCCACTCTCGAATTTCCTGACAACCTTCGGGTTAACTCCTCCCAGCAATATACTCATACTGCCTGGAGCCCAACGAATTCCGCCATGCTCTGGCCGACCCTCAGCATGAGGGAATGATGTTTTCATAGCTACTCATATTTTCCAACACCGATCTTGAACAGGCCCACTCGTAATCTTCCAGCCAAGTGTCAGGCTTCGACTTCACCGGTGGACCCTTAATAACCCCCGGTCCGCCACCTCAACAGTTGGGGGGGATCCTCACGCTGCTTCTGACTCGCTAAACCTCGGGACGGCCAGAAACTCAATCTGTCTGAACTTCCACTCGGGCGTTCCCTGCCGTTGCCCGCCCCTTGTGCCTCGGTTCCTGTCGACCAAACTGCCTAAAATACCTCGCATCAAAACCCGGCCTCTTGGGTCGACCGCGTCCTCCGCCCTCACGCTGTACGGGCGCCTGTCTCATAGTGCCGGGCACATATATCCGCTTGCTCGGAGGGGGTTGGCGCTCGACGGCGGTCTCACGGCGAGTCGATTCGTACTGCTCGTGGATCCGACCCAAGTGTTTATCTGGTGATGCACCCACCCCTCACCCGCGGAGGCGATCTTGTGCTGTGAGCCGATGAACTGTGTCAGCCACCACAGATCTGGCTATGGATACTTTTCGGCCCTGTGATACTGCAGTGTTTTGGTCTCCTGCCGCCGTCGCAGCAGAGCCCGGCTCTGTAAACCTCGTCCAGCGTCCGACTGACTGGGATGGGGCTTGGATGGATTCTGCTATAACGAGCTGCGCTGCAAGATTCTATTCGGAGTGGGTTACCTAGGTCAGGAGGAACAATTGCCCCGCCGCTCGACTGGTCTCGCGAGGAGGAATCCGCGCCGAGCACTGTTCATTAGGCGGGTGCATGCTGAAGGATTTTCCAGTCGAGTGCGTTCAGCCAAAGTGGCCAAGCGCGCTGCCGGTCGCAGGTCTCGAGCCCTCAGAT
Organism: Thinopyrum elongatum; assembly: GCA_011799875.1. NCBI lineage: Eukaryota > Viridiplantae > Streptophyta > Magnoliopsida > Poales > Poaceae > Thinopyrum > Thinopyrum elongatum. Next base: position 245,904,725 of record CM022303.1, read on the forward strand.
AGGGGTTCTCTCTCCGTAATGGGCATGTTGAGTGTCTTCCCTCGTTACGGTGGTGAAGTTTCCGGGCCTCCCTCCGCTATGAAGAAGGGTTTGGGGTGGTATTCCCTGACAGGGTGAACCAGCGAAGATCGCCACACCCATGTCGGCGGTCGCCGTCCCTCCTTTTACGACCCATGTCCAGGTGGGACTACGCGGCGTGTCGAACCATCAGGACCGTGTTCCCGCCTTCGGATCGCTGGCTGTCGCACTCAGACAGAGTCCCGACGGAGAAGAAACGTCTATAGCATCGATACAGGCCCGATATAGGTTCATGCGGCTGGCGATTGGCAGCCGACTTGATAAGGGGTGGCCACTGACGTGCCCCCGTCATGCCCTCACCCCTCAACCGCTAAAGCCGCGTCATCGTAACCGATCTCTTTGCGTACGGCGAACATGCGTGGAACGAAGAGCCGTGGCGAACGACCGATATTGGGTCGACGCTCGCAGAAGGACAGCCGTTGGGACACCTGCGTGAAAGTGGCGTCGCCCCGCGGACGGGAACGTCTCGACTTCGAGGGGGCCTCCTGGAGCACGCGAGTCGTCGATATAAACGAGCGTCGCCACACGTATCTCGTGGCCCTCAGTCCTCCTCCTCACCCCGAAACCATGTTGATGGAATCGGAAAAAATTGCAACCTCCCGGTAAAGTGCGCCTAAACACTAGCCCCACCGTGGTGGCCAACTGTCATGGTTCTAAGTCTGGACAGAAGAATAGGGGGTTAGTATGAGGAGGCAAGATCCTAGCTACTATGATGTTGTCCGCAAGATTTATGAGTTCGATGCCTTTCGATGAAGTACCATCCCTACGTCTCGGTGCCCGGAGGCTCGGTCGATTGAATTTGCGTGAAGTTTACAGGGGATATGCGAACCCTTGTGGCCAGTGGAGGGGGTGGCTTAATAGATTGCGCACAGGACCCCCATGCCGTCCCACGTTACAAGGGGCTTCAATGCCATCAGACAGGACTTACTGATAACGCCAAGCCAATAACGGGGCAAATAAATGGAATCATTACTGACTACGGAGTGAAACGCCTGGTACCTTGCTATCCTGAGTGACCTTAGATCGTCTTCTGTCGCCGAGTGGTTTTCTGTTGGGGTCGAGTGGTACACCACCCCGTCGAATGGAATTGGTTTAGCCGGTGAACTGTTGGGTCGAGTGGGTTGCACCCGTGATGATTTCGTCCGGATCGTGATGCTATCCTTTGAATGTTCCTGGCCTAGAGTGTGTCCCGGGTGAAGGTGTCTAGGTCACCTATTCCCTACCCTAGGTATGTCAAATTCGTTCAGTTGACCGGCCCGGGAAGTTAGACGATTTGGAATGAGTGCTGATTAGAGATTAAATTCTGAAGCATGAGGAGGGATTAGAGTAACATTATCAAATAATTCAAAAGATTGAAATCAGCAAGATAAATCAAAAAAATTTATCAATTTTTTTTTCGAATTCGACAAGTTTTTTTAAAAATCACCACCCAATTCACAAGGGAAAATAGAGGTTTTTGGACTGTTTAGACGTTTTTTAATGGAGGTTTAGAGGGCTAAGGGTTTAGATTTCAGAGTTTAGGGTTAAGGTTTTATGGTTTTGAAACCTGAGGTATTTACTGTTTAGAATAGAGTTAATAACAGACGTTTTAAATTGTCTATCGAGAGAGAAGGAGGGGGAGAGAAACAATAAATTTCACGGCAATAATGCAGACAATATGTATGACATGCCTAAATGATATGCCGGGGTGTTCTACTGCCTAACTAAATGATTTAGTTAATTTAGGAATTTATTCGGATTTATTTAATTAGGGTTGGACACTATTCATTTATCGAAATCGGTCTAATTGTTCAACGTTCTTATAGTTGCGGGCATCTGACGGGAATACCGAGGGCGTATCCGGGTTCGTATCGTCGTTCTGAGCAAGTTTCATGTATAAAATATTTTGATCGGAGTTACGGTTTAAAAGATATGATTTTCTAAAGTTTTTATTAATTTCTGAAATTTAATTAATTATTTAATTCAACATTATCCGAAACAGTGATCGATGACGTCAGCATGACATCATGCTGATGTCAGCAGCCACCTGACAGGGTGGGTCCCACCTGTCATAGGCTGTTAGGTTAATTAGGTTTAATTAACTAATTAACAATTAACTAAACTAATTAATTAATTAAATTAGTCTGATTAGGGTTAATTAACCTAACTAATTAACTAATTAATTATTTAATTATTTTAATTATTTATTTTTATTTCTATTTTCTTAAAATCGTTTCTGGGCCGTGGGCCCCATTCGTCAGCGTCACAGGGGTTCGGGCCCCACTGGGCAGTGGCCCAGGGGGCGGGTCTAACGGGTCGGGGCGACGGGCGCAGCCCGAACGGGCGCTGGCCCGCGGGTGCGCACCCGACCGGGCGGCGCGGGGCAGTCGGCGGGCGCGGGCGCCGGCGAGGCCACGGCGGGGCGGGGCCGTGGTGATGCGGGCGGCCACCGGAGGGAGACGCCGGGGCCGTGGAGGGGTACGGCCGGAGCGGGCGGTTGGCGCGCGGGCGGTCGGCGGCGAGGAGCGACGCGGGCGCGCGAGCGAGGGCAGTGGGCGGCGCGCGCGCGCGTGCGGCAGAGCGCGGCGAGGCTGCGGGGCGCGCGGGCGCGTGCGCGAGCAGGCGAGCGCGGGCGGAGCGGCGGCACGGGGGCGCGGTGCGCGCGGCGAGGTGCGGGAGCAGAGAGGGGGAGGCCTGGGGCCTCACCGTGATGCAAACCCCCCCCGGCCCAACTGGGCCGAAGCCCGCCGGCCGGCCCACTCGGCCACCCCCTGGCTATAAGGCCCCCCCGGCCAACCCAGCCTCACCGACACCCCACTCCCCCCCCCTCCTCACTCGTTCGCCCCCCCCCCCGATCCATAAAGAAACGGATCGGGCCGACGCCCTCGCCGACGCCACCCGCTCCCGCGCCGACTGGCCGAGCCGACGCGCCGCCACGACGACGTCGCCGTTCTATCTCTTCCCAGAAACAGCCGCCTAGCGCTCACGGTCGCCCCCCCATCGACTGATATGGATATGGATACGGGGCACAAAAACACAAGGATAACCGTCGGAGACAGAAGAAGCGAAAGAAATAGAAGAAGGAAAGGAGGACAGAGAATAAAAGAAGGAATGAATAATAGTATCAGTAAGAAGTAGAAAGAAAAGAAAAAACAAAAAAAAAAGATGAAAGAAATACAGATAAAGGTGAGGAAAAAAGGACTAAAAATATTGTAAAGAAAATAGAAAAGAGAAAGCACAAAAAGTGAAGAAGATCAGACAGAGAGCGAATGAATCGAGAAGAGAAGAGAGAAAAGAAAGGAAAGAAGACGAGATATGAAGAAAGATGAGCGAGAGAAGATAAATGAACAGAGATAGTGGAGAACAGAGGTAGATAATAGAAGAAGAAAGAAAGAAGGAAAAAAAGAACGATAAGGAAGTACCCTAAAAGGCACAAGGAGATAAATAAGGTGGACGCCGCATCACAAGGCAAAGAACAGCCGTGGCATCGCACGGAGACAGCGACAGCAAGACTGCAAAGAGAAGACAGGTGGAGTGAGAAAAGAGGGAAAGGACAGTTAGGGCTGAGAACGTAGAACCAAACGACAAAGGTGAACAAGCAAAAATGGGAAAAATTGAAAATAAGGAGGGACAACACTTCATCCCAACCCGCCAGCCCCTCTCATCTTCTGGTCCTTCCTTTTTCCTCCTCCGAACCCCTGTGACGCTGACGAAATGGGGCCCACGGCCCAGAAACGATTTAAGAAAATAGAAATAAAAATAAAAAACATAAAAATTAAAATATTAAAATAATTAATTGTTAATTAGTAGGTAATTAACCTAATCGACAATTTACATTAATTAATTAGTTTAGTAATTGTTAATTAGTAATTAACCTAATTAACCTAACAGCCTAATGACAGGTGGGGACCCAACCTGCAGGTGGCGGCTGACATCAGCTGATGTTCTGCTGACGTCATCGATCACGGTTTCGGATCATGTTGAATTAAATAATAAGTAAATTTCAGAAATTAATAAAAACTTTAGAAATCATATCTTTAAACGTTAACTCGATCAAAATATAGTATACATGAAACTTGCTCGGTAACGACGATACGAACCCGGATACGCCCGCGGTATTCAGTCATGTGATGCCGCAAACTATAAGATTGGGCGCGGCCGGACGGCGCTCGGACTCCGCCACGCCGGGGCTCAACGGAGTCGCGACCCCGGCAGTAACTGTGCTGTGGCCGAGAACGTCCTCTCCGCGTGCGGATAGATTTGTCTGTCCGCGCCATTCAGAGTCCGGCGCGGGCCGCCCTGGGCGAGGGATGTACACTGAGCGTGTCAAAACCTAGCATGTGACCGGCTACAGCGCGACGGGCTCGGAGGCAGGAAGTTGTCAGAGGCTGGTTGATCGCGATTCGCCCCTTAACCCTCGCACGCTGCGCCGAGACCGAAGAGACGTCGACGCACCGCGGGGCGACTGCGCGAGTGAGTTCTGTACTGCCCTGGGAAGCTATCTCGCTGTCTCTTGCACTGAACCCACTCGTGCCCCGCGAGCTGGCACGCCTCCAGGTAGGCTAGAATCACAGTCCCAGGAGGTAGTAGTGCAGCAGTGTTTAGCATGTCAGTACATATTGTCTCAAAGGTATTTGCCGTGAATCTTATTGTTTTATCTCCCCCCTCAGCGTAATAGCAGTCGACGTATAATGAGAGCGAGATGACCGACGACCCGCTGCACCAGTTTACGACTTACTCTACCGCGAGAGGCCCGTTGACGACCTCCGTCTTCTTGCCAGAGCAAATACAGGACAAGCCCACATACCCCTCATACCCACACCCCCCCCGCAACCTCATTGGCGCGCGCCCCGACCTTGAGGCACAGCCCACTGTAGGACACTGAAGCGCCGCCTCATTCTCATCGCTCGCATTAGATCTACGGTAAGCTGTAATGTATGCTCCTATTCTGATGCATAGCCTGCTGTCTGTACACCTGTTCATTGCACGTTACCTGCCATGATTAAACTGTTTAGTATAGTGTGGCCTCATGAAACCATCTGTGGACCCACCCACCTTACTTTGTCGCCCCTGACTTGTCTAGAGTGACTCGTCAACGTGATCGTCGATCAGAGACAGGACGCCTACTTCACACCCCCCCCTTTAGTTGTTACGACTCTGCGTAGTATACGTATAGCGAGGCCGAGGGTGATACCTCGTAACGCAGTCTCTATGAAACTCGCCAGTGTAGCTGTTCGGTCGTGAGTCATCGAGGGTGATTCTTCCTTCTCCAACTTTCCGACACGACTCGCGTGCAACCCTCAGTGTGAACCTCGAGGGTGATACCTCATACGTTCGCCTGAGATTTCTGTAGAGGGAATCCGCTGAGGGTGAGTCCTCGGGTTTTCATCCCTTGATGTTATTGACCACACGATTACTTGACCTCTGTTTAAGGCGGGTTCCACCGCTGGTGGGTACCGCTGGGGGATATATGATTCGCGGTGTTGACCGGAAGGGCACTCGAGTTGTGACATTTGTGGCGGGAGCAATCAGAGACTCTGATTGTCTACGCTTGATACTAATTAGCTATTGGATTTGGGTGTGTGTGATCTGAGTGGGGTCGAGTGCCCTATACGCACTACCACCACCGGGAGGGATAATGGGTTATGGGGCGCCTCTGACGATGTACGTTCGCCGAAAGCTTATCAGACGTCACGATTCACCGTGCTGGGCTGAAGTCGTAGATTGGCGCTGGATACTAACTGGCAGTCAGTGTTCGCGCCTGCACCCCGGACAGCCACGCAAAACGCGCAGGGTGCGACCAGGCGATGGCCCCACGAGACCAATGGTGATAGGTTAGTACGGCGTTGATGACCTCTCTGTGAGCCTAGGTAGAGCGCGCTTCGGTTTGTTGATCCTTAAGGGACAGGGCATTTACCCAGCAAGTATTGTCCGGCCAAGTTGATCGTCGAGCGGTTGGGGTAACAGTAGTGCACCCTGCAGGGATGAATCTTCTATCGATAGCCGGTACATCTGGTAAAGGACGCTATGTTTGGGTAATCCCGATCTACTACTTAAACTGATGACTAGTTTACTTAATTGAACAGCTTCTGGGATTACTTTTCCTGGCGATGGGAGTCGAGGAAGGACTTTGAGCTGTACTCAACAGTTTGCATAAATAAATGCGTATTCTACTCTCTTGGCTACTGCGCAAGATGATGGCTTTGAGAAGATGTTTGAATTCGATGCTTAGTCTTGGCGTAGGACTAGGCCTCTCCTATTCGCGGCATGTTCGCAGCTCAGTCCACAATACAGCCTTTTCTGCCATTGATGTAATGTTGCATATGTAGTATAGATCCGTTGCTTGCTGGCTTCGGATGAGTATCTCACGGTGCTTTATTTTCTCCTTTCCCCCCATTAACCCACCTTGATGATAACACCAGGACGATGGAAGGGTCCAGGAGGCCCTGACGCCACCACCGGAGCCTAATACCAGGGCGGGTACATGAGGGCACGTACTACTGGATCGGAGCCAGCTGACCAGAGAGTAGGATCGGGAGGCTCCCAGGCAGGAGGCCAACGCCCTTTCGCTCTAGTGTCTGCTGTTGTGCTAGACTTCTTAAGGAAAAACTGTCTAATATGTCTGTACATCAGATAATATTTGTATGACTGACTTATGTATTCGGATCTTCGGATTCCCATGGTTTGTAATATTGTTGGACCTCGTTAAATTGTGTTAGAGTTGTCGTTTGTGATATCTTCCAGTTGAGTCCCTGTGCTTGATCGTACAGTTTGCGTGAATATGATTAGTGTGACGATTGAGCCGGGGGCGCCAACAAGTTGGTATCAGAGCCGAGCTGCCGTAGGACAGCCCCCCTTCCAAGTCCTGGCGAAATTGGTGAGTCTAGAAACCGCAAAAACTATTTACTAACTTGCTGTGTGGCTTACGGGACCCACGTCGCCACGGGTGGTATTAGGATCTTTTATGCCATCTATAACTTCTGGGACTCTAATATCTCTCTTACTGGGTTAAATAATTTTACTAACGCGACACTTAGCGATCTCGTAAATCCGTCTTCCCGGGAGAGCTGGATGATCTGTGGATTCCCTTGCGTGATCTGATTAGTCTGTATCAATTTTCCTTTCATTGTTTTGTTTAACCTTTCTCCTTTGGTTGTCCGTTAATTCTCATTGTCATTTGACAATTCTGCAATTCCTCTGTTCAGATGGACACGGTTTGTTTGGCCACCGCGTCTACTGACACAGTTTGTGCTTCGACTGGGCTCGTAATACCCCTGGGTTTCAAGCTGTCATGATCGCTCTCATGACCTAGACTGCGCTACCGCTTCGGTACCCTGAGTACATGGGTTTTACAGGATCTACCCGCCGGAGGTTTAATCAGGAGTCAGTACCATGCTGATGTCGTATCTGATGATCGAAGAAGACTCAGACCCGAGCTGCACCTTTTCCCCGGTATATCGGCGTGCACGTTGAGATGGCAGTACATGATGCGACACTACTCGCTGGTCGCACGTCTTCGATGGACAGTTCAGTGCTAATGCTTGGATGAACCTCTGAGTTCCGATACAATTCCGTATGCCACTGCTGGAGATGACTACGGATTACTACACAGCCTATCTGTGCCCAGTACGAGCCTCGCCGATATGACGCACACGCTGTTTGATTCAGTGCAATCAGGCTTGGATGCACTGTCGGGCTCTTGCCGGAGTGGTTGCCACACTCCGAGCTACGTCTCTACGCTGCTATGAAGCGTACGTTGATTGCCAGCTGTGTTCAGGGCCGGGATACATCCGGACCAGCACTATCACTTACCGCGAGGACCTCGAGTATGTCGGTATTGACTGGCTGAGTTGGAGGTACACACACCTGCACGTGGACCGCTTCTTACAGAGTATTCCCCCGAGACAGGGTTGCATAGAGTGCACATGGAGCACAGGATCCTTCGCGACGAATTTAGTCGTGTCCCGCATCGCAGTTACCCGTACAGTGGTTGCTTACCGAAGTTGATGTAGCCTTTGCTAGTCTCGTGTGTTTACTTCCTACAGCGTGCCTGACGCGCCGCTAGTAGCGCTAGCTGTTTAATTGCGCTGTTATTGTGTCCCCGCAATGCGACCCGACTTTGTGTATGGATCTCCGTATGTCTATCGGACTAGTTATGTTTTCTATTACACTGCTTAACTAGGGCCAATGTGTCCGTTACATCATACTGTGTAGCAAACACTA
>CM022303.1:245913029-246046771 GCA_011799875.1 Thinopyrum elongatum
AGCATTTTATTAGCAAACTGTTGAAGTACAGCTCAAAGATCCTTCCTCGACTCCCAGCGAGAAAGTAATCCCAAGCTTCAATTAAGTAACAAGTATCAGTTTAAAGTAGTAGATCGGGATACCAAACTGAGCGTCCTTTACCGTAGGACGGCTTATCGATAGAAGATTCATCCCTGCAGGGGTGCACTACTGTTACCCAACAGCTCGATCAACTCTGGCCGGACATACTTGGCTGGGTAATGCCCGTCCTCGGAAGATCAACACGAAGCAAGCGCTCTACCTAGGCCTCAACGAGAGGTCAGCACCCGACTAACCTATGCACCCAGGGGTCTCGGGCCATCGCCTGGGCACCCTGCGCGTTGCGTGGCTGGCCGGGGTCAGGCGCGACACTGAACTCGCCATTGAAGTATCCAGCCCAATCCCAGACGATCAGCCCGCACGGTGAATCGTGACGTCTGATAAGCTTTCGGCGAAACGTAATCGCAGAGGGGCCCCATAACCATTATCCCGCGTGGTGGTATTGCGTATAGGGCACGTCGACCCACTCAGATCACACACCCAAATCCAATAGGCTCAATTAGTATCAAGCGGAGACAATCAGAGTCTCTGATGCTCCGCCACAAGTCACACTCGAGTGCCCTTCCGGCACACCCGAACATCATAGATCCCCAGCGGGTACCCACCAGGGTGGACCCGCCTGTAACAGAGGTCAAGTAATGTGTGGTCATAACATCAAGGGAGAAACCCGAGGAATCACCCTCAGCGGATTCCACTCTACGAAATCATCAGGGCGAACGTATGAGGTATCACCCTCGAGGTTCACACTGAGGGTTGCACGACAGAGTCGTGTCGGAAGTGGAGAGGAGGAACACCTCGATGACCACGACCGAACAGCTACACTGCACGAGTATTCATCAGGACTGCGTTACAGGTATCAACCCTCGGCACTCGATAGTTAACTACGCAGAGTCGTACAACTAAGGGGGGGGTGTGAAGTGAGGCGTCTGTCTCTGATCGACGATCACGTTGATCGAGTCATCGTGAACAAGCAGGGGCGACAAAGTAAGGTGGTGGGGTCACAGATGGTTCATACCAACCTATACTAAACAGTTTATCATAGGCAGGTAAGTAGCAATGAACAGGTTATCAACAGCAGGCTATGCATCAGAATAGGAGCATACATTAACAGTAGCGAATCTAATGCAAGCAGGAGAATAGAATGGGCGATATCTGGAATGCTCAAGGGGGGGGGGGGGCTTGCCTTTGTTTCTCTCAAGAGACGGAGGTCGTCAACGGGCTGCTCGTCGTAGAGTAGTCGTAAACCTGGTGCAGCGTCGTCGGTCTCTGGCGTCTATCGAGAGAAGGAAGGAGGGGGAGAAACAATAAATTCACGGCAATAATGCAGACAATATGTATGAAGCATGCAAATGATATGCGGGGTGTTCTACTACCTTGCTACTAAATGATTTTAGTTAATTTAGGAATTTATTCGGATTTATTTAATTAGGGTTGGACACTATTCATTTAATCGAAATCGGTCTAATTGTTCAACGTTTCTTATATTGCGGGCATCGACGGGAATACCCGAGGGCGTATCCGGGTTCGTATCGTCGTTCTGAGCAAGTTTCATGTATAAATATTTTGATCGGAGTTAACGGTTTAAAGATATGATTTTCTAAAGTTTTTATTAATTTCTGAATTTATATTAATTATTTAATTCAACATTTCCGAACAGTGATCGATGACGTCAGCATGACATCATGCTGATGTCAGCAGCGCCACCTGACAGGGTGGGGTCCCACCTGTCATAGGGCTGTTAGTTAATTAGGTTTAATTAACTAATTACAATTAACTAAACTAATTAATTAATTAAATTAGTCTGATTAGGTTAATTAACCTAACTAATTAACTAATTAATTATTTAATTATTTTAATATTTATTTTTATTTCTATTTTCTTAAAATCGTTTCTGTTTCTGGGCCGTGGGCCCCATTCGTCAGCGTCACAGGGGTTCGGGCCCACGGGCAGTGGCCCAGGGGGCGGGTCTAAAGCGGGTCGGGGCGACGGGCGCAAGCACGAACGGCGCGGGACCATGGTGCGCACCCGGGGGCCGCGGGGCAGCTGGCTGGCGGCGGGCGCCTTCGGGTGCCCCCTTTCTGTGATCTGGCCCTTGTGGAGCGGTTCTGGTCCAGCGGCTGAGCTTAAAGCGGCCCTAGTTCTTCCTGCTCTGTCTTTGTCAGCTCTGCTTCTCGTTAGGAGAAAGGGACCTGGCGCGCTAGCGAGGGCAGATGTCTGCCGCGCGGTCTTCATACTCTTCGATCTTCGTGCACTCCTCTCGTCATGTACAACTTCCACTTTTTGTTTGCGTTCAGTCTACGATTAGTCATTTTCCGTATCTTTCGTTCCCACTCTTTTGGATTTTTTCCTTTTCTGTCTCCTCTCCTTGAGACGAGGTGCAGGTGGCCGCGGGAGGCGCGGGCCTCGGGCGATGCGCGCGAGGTCGTCGCGGCGTCGGGCGACGGTACGGGGGTGCCCCGATCCAATCCAATCCAGTCAGGGAAGGGGGCGACCGAGCGCTAGGCGGCTTGTCGGGGAAGAGGAGAGGGACTGGCGCGTCGGCGTGCGGCGGCGTCGGCGTGGCCATCGGCGCGGGAGCGGGTGGCGTCGGCGAGTCGCGTCGGCCCACGATCCGTTTCTTGGATCGGGGGTGGGGGCGAACGAGTGAGGGAGGGGGGGGAGTGGGGTGTCGGTGAGGCTAGGGTTTGGCCGGGGGGGCCTTATAGCCAGGGGGGCGAGGTGGGGGCCGGCCGCGGCTTCGGCCCAGTTGGGCCGGGGGGGGTGTTGCCTTTTTTTCCTTTCGTTTCTTTTTTCCTTTTTCTTTATCCTCTTTTCTCCACTGTTAAATGTTTATGGCCCAAATGGTTTTTGTAAAAAGCGTGACCTATTTCATAAACACCAGTGCATTATTCCCTAACACCTAAAATTTGTTTGGACAAAACATAATTCCATATTTATTTCAGATTTAATAAATGGTTATTAAATATTATCTTTATCCACTGTTTGAGGTTGTTCGAGTCACTTATCCAATTCCAATGATGTTGGTTTCAATTTTAGAATAGCCTCTGGAATATTTGTTATTTATCTGACATTTTAGCTCCTATGTTGGACAACTTTTATATTCCACTTTCATTTAAATTTGAATTTGACTTAGGAGTTGAAATGCAATATGATGCTAATGATGATTATGCACTGTTGATCATGCTAACATGTCATTATCAAAAGTGATTACTGTTGCTAATCACCGGGGGTGTTACACTCTGGGACTTCTGCTTACCAAGATGATGGTGACGAGGAGATGGAGGACGCGGTCACATCCAAAGCGGGTATGACCCCTGTTATCTTGTCTTTTCTTTGCTAGCCGATTCTACAGTCGACTGAACTCTTGTGGTCGATTCTTTTGCAGCTCCGCAAAATGTTATTGAACTTCAAGACGATGATGAAGATGAGCCACAGAAGCTCGTGGGTAGGAGAAGCAGGACCTCGGTCAAGAAGGTACCAGCTAACAAGACGCCTCAGTCGACGCCGGCGACGGAACCAGCTATCCAGCAATCCAGGGACTTCAACCGTGCCTCCGTTACTTTTGTGAATCCCTTGTCGAGTGCTCGTCCTTCATCGTCGACTGTGCCGGCCCTTGCTTCGTCTGTCCAACTTCATACCTCAAGCTCCCAAGCTACTGCAACTCAGCCCGGGCGTTCGGTCTTTTTGGTTTGTTCGGTTCGGTCTTTTCAGTCTTCCAAGAATTCGGTCTTTCATAATTGAAGACCAAAATAATTTCGGTCATTTCTGTCCTTCACTATTCGGTCTTCGGTCTTTACTATTCGGTCTTCGGTCTAGACCAAACAAACCAAACTAATTGGTACAACTCAAATTCATGTTACTTCCAAGTACCAAACTTCATGTAGTATAGAGGTGCATATATACAAAGACAACAAATATGTGTATAGAGGTGCGTATGTACATTAGAAAAATTAAGACAAGTAGCAATTGTATTGTATGCAATCTTCATGGAGTACAATACACATGCACAACACAAAATCTGGACATCATACAACTTGAACATCACAAAATCTGGACATCACAGAATATGGTCTTGCACTCTTGCGTATGGGATTTTTTAATTCGGTCTATATGGTCTATTCGGTCATGAAGATAGGAGGACCGAATAGACCGTAATTATTTCGGTCTTCTATTTGCGCAGACCGTATTTTATTCGGTCTTTTCTAGTTCGGTCTTTTCGGGTTCGGTCTCGGTCTTTTCGGGTTCGGTTTTCGGTCTTCGGTTTTTATGCCCAGGGTGAACTGCAACTGATACAACGACTCCACTTCCCACCACCCATCACATCCCAGAAGACCAAGTGAGTGCTGCCAAGGAGGCTATACGCCAGGCTGGCATTATGATGTAGCAGATGAAGGTGGTGCGCGAGGCCAGTCAAGCTGCCTATGATGCCAGCTAAGCACTTCAGGCCAATGTCCAGTTAGCTTACTTCCGACTGAACTCCATCTTGATGCTTGTTCTGTTAGGATATGATATTTAGAAACTGCTGCTTTATCTGCAAGACGTCCGTGGATGAGCGTTTTGGAACCTTAACTGCACACCCATTGTCAGTCTATACACCCACTGGGTGTTTTAATTTCTGTTGAGTAGTTTTTCCACTTGAGTCGACTAGGTTGTGCTGATTGAATCTCTGAACCAGTGGGGCATGCTGAGTGCATCCACTGGGTGTAGTCCCCGAGACCGCCGTCGAATGTTTGATTCGGCGAGGGTCTTTGAACAGAGCTTTTCCACTCGGTCTGGGCAGATCATGCCGAGTGGAACCTTTACCAGTGGGGGCACGCTGAGTGCACCCACTGGGTGTAGTCCCCGAGACCGTAGTCGACTGCGGGCAGTCGGCTATTGTCTGAGTTTTTTTTTGACTGGACGGACCAAGTCGATTGAAAAAGTCGGACCAGTGGGGGCACGCTGAGTGCACCCACTGGGTGTAGTCCCCGAGACTATTGGCGAATGTTTGATTCGGCAGTAGTCTTAGAACTATTTGAACTTGCTACTTTATTGCTCGGAAGCAACCAATCTTTGTGTCTGCCGACTGACTATCTTCTGAACACAGAAATCTTGTGATCTTGGAGCCCGGTTCGCTGACTTGGAGCAGAAGCAAATCCAGCTCAATCTTGACCTGGAGTTGGCTCAAAACAACTTGCAGAAGGCTAAGGATGACGCTGCTGGTAAGGAAAGCTTGTCGACCGGTCCTCTTGCCATCTTTTCTCCTCCTTTTTCTGATTCGAATGTTATTCTTTCTAGAAACAATGAGACAGGCTTTGGAGAAGAAGGACCTTGACCTTGCGGCTGTGAAGAAAACCGCCAAAGACAAAACGGTGCTTGCCGACCAAAAGATGGCCTCAGTCAGAAAGCTGGAGGAAGAGAATACCAAGCTGAAGGCTGCTCTTGCCGAAGCCAACAAAGAAGTGACTCGTCTGAAGAAGGACAAACGGACCCTGACCGACAAAGTAGAAGACATCACCCGCAGGAGGGACGAGCTGGAGAACTATCTGGGAGGGCTCGCCAAAAAATTATTCCTCATGCTTGAAGGTACTTTTCTCTGTGCGATTGGTTTGCTTTCGTTGACCCATCATACTGCTGTCGACTCATTATTTCTCTGCGAGTGCAGAATTCTGTCAAGACTTCGAGGAAGAGACTGGGCGAGTCGAGACGAACTTGGACCCCATCAACTCCCCTGTCAAAGATGAAGCTGCCATGAACGTGCTCCGACTGGAGTCTTGCCTTGCCAGTGCCTTGGAATATCTTGCTCGACTCAAGGTTGCGGTGTCGCGGATCAACACAGTGCTCTGGCCAAGGGAAACGCTCCGAAATGATCTCGAGTCTCTGATGACTCGACTCAACGAGATTCCTGGTCGAGTGCAGGAGTGGAAGAAGTCCGCTGCTCGATGCGGTGCTGACGTAGCTTTGTCCCTGGTTCGTGTCCACTGCAAGGAACCCAGAGAAGAGAAGCTAGCGGCAATCAAGGTCGCCAACACCAAGAAACTTGACTTCCAGTCTTTCATGGAGACCTTCATTGCTGTTGCTATTGGAATTGCAGATGGAATCGACCTGGACGAGTTTGTCGAGCCTGCCAGCCCCTCTGCGGAGTGAATGAAACTTTTATGATCTGATTCAATTTGCCTCGGTGTGCCGAGTGATTTTGTAACCGTAAAATTCCTTCGGGCCTGATGCCCGAGTACTTTAAACTCCTTCGTCTGAACTTTTATGATCCGATTCAATTTGCCTCGGTATGCTGAGTGATTTTGTAACCGTAAAACTCCTTCGGGCCTGATGCCCGAGTACTTTAAGCTCCTTCGTCCGAACTTAGTTTGCCCTTAAATATGCTTGTTTTTATTTCCGAGTGGAACTTGTATCTTCACATGGAACAGACTTTTGTTCTTGTGATGCAGTTCTGAGGAGAGGATCGCGGACGACCTGCACCTCGTCATCCTTGCAGATCAAGATGGAGCGTGTTTTACACTCAGGCGAGTATAGGACCGTAGCTAAGCCCTCGAGTGAGAGGGTTGCTCATCACTCGGTAGGATTTTACAAACTTAGGAGAGTATAGGACTGCAGCTAAGCCCCTGAGTGAGAGGGTTGCTCATCACTCGGTAGGATTTTACAAACTTAGGCGAGTACAGGACTGCAGCTAAGCCCCCGAGTGAGAGGATTGCTCATCACTCGGTAGGATTTTACAAACTTAGGCGAGTATAGGACTGCAGCTAAGCCCCCAATGGAGGTTGCTCATCCACTCGGTAGGATTTTACGAACTTAGGCGAGTACAGACTGCAGCTAAGCCCCCAGTGAGAGGGTTGCTCATCACTCGGTAGGATTTTACAAACTTAGGCGAGTACAGACTGCACTAAGCCCGAGTGAGAGGATTGCTCCTCACTCGGGTAGGATTTTACAAACTTAGGCGAGTACATGACTGCAGCTAAGCCCCCGAGTGAGAGGATTGCTCATCACTCGGTAGGATTGTACAAACTTAGGCGAGTACAGGACTGCAGCTAAGCCCCCGAGTGAGAGGATTGCTCATCACCCGGTAGGATTTTACAAACTTAGGCGAGTACAGGACCGCAGCTAAGCCCTCGAGTGAGAGGGTTGCTCATCACTCGGTAGGATTTTTTGAACTTAGGCGAATCGGATTCGCGGCTAAGCCCCCGAGTGGGAGGGTTGCTCATCACTCGGTAGGATTTTTTGAACTTAGGTGAATCGGATTCGCGGCTAAGCCACCCACTGGGGGATTTTGGACACATGTATTAGTAACATCAATCATTTAGGAGACTGTAAAACCATGTCTTTGATAAACGAACTGAAAGGTACTCTTTATTACATCTCATCAGTCTGAACACTTAAGTATAAAAACGGCGGAGTAGCTCCGCATTCCAAGCACGTGGCTTGTCTTTATTATGCTCCACATTGTAGAGGTGATACACTCCGTTGTGGAGCACCTTGGTGACGATGAAGGGACCTTCCCAAGCGGGGGCAAGTTTGTGAGGCCGTTGCTGGTCCATTCGGAGCACAAGGTCCCCTTCCTGAAATGCTCGACCCTTCATATTTCTGGCATATAATCGACAAAGGTCTTGCTGATAAATGGTCGATCAGATCAAGGCCATCTCTCTTTCTTCTTCTAGAAGATCAACAACATCTTCTCGAGCTCGTTCTGCTTCGGCTTCTGAAAAAAGTTCTACTCGGGGCGCATTGTGAAGCAAGTCACTCGGCAGCACAGCCTCAGCCGCATAGACCATGAAGAAGGGGGTTCGACCAGTCGACCGATTTGGTGTTGTTCTTAATCCCCAAAGGACTGACGATAGCTCATCTACCCAAGCGTCAGCCGCATGCTTGAGTTCGCGCATCAATCGAGGTTTTAGCCCTTTGAGAATCAAACCATTCGCTCTTTCTGCTTGTCCATTCGACTGAGGGTGGGCGACTGAAGCATAGTCGACCCGAGTACCTTGGGACGCACAGAAAGCTCGGAACTCATCAGAATCAAAGTTCGACCCATTATCCGTGATGATGCTGTGTGGGACTCCGTACCTAAATGTTATCCCTCTGATGAAGCTGACTGCAGTACTTGCATCCAGGTTTTTGACAGGTTTAGCTTCGATCCATTTGGTGAACTTGTCGACTGCTACAAGCACATGGGTGGAACCACTCCTGCCAGTCTTCAGAGGTCCTACCATATCTAAACCCCAAACAGCGAATGGCCAGACGAGTGGAATGGTCTTCAGGGCTGAAGCGGGTTTGTGGGACATGTTGGAGTAGAACTGACAGCCCTCACATTTGTCAATTATTTCCTTTGCCATCTCATTTGCCCGCGGCCAATAAAACCCTGCTCGATACGCTTTGGCCACGATGGCCCGAGAAGACGCATGGTGACCACAGGTTCCCGAGTGAATATCATCGAGGATCATTCGGCCTTCTTCCGGAGTGATGCATTTCTGAACGACCCCAGTGACACTTTCTCTATAGAGTTGCCCCCCCCCCCATTACTGTGAAGGCTTTGGATCGATGGACAATCTGGCGAGCCTCTTCTTCATCCTCTGGAAGCTCTTTCCTGAGAATATATGCGATATACGGCACTGTCCAATCAGGAACAACGATCAAAACTTCCATGATCAAGTCGACCACAGCTGGGATTTCAACTTCAGTTGGATCAGTGGAACTTTTAGGCTGTGGGGACTCTTCACTGAAGGGATCTTCTTGAACTGATGGTGCGTGAATATGCTCCAAAAACACATTGCTGGGAATAGGTTCCTGCTTGGAACCTATTTTCGCCAAGTCATCAGCTGCTTGATTCTTCAGTCGGGGTATATGGTGGAGCTCTAGCCCTTCAAACTTCTTTTCTAACTTTCTCACCGCATTGCAATAACCAGTCATAGCTTGGCTCCTGACGTCCCACTCCTTCATCACTTGATTAACCACTAAATCTGAGTCACCGTAAACCATTAGGTGGCGGACGCCAAGTGAAATGGCCATACGCAACCCGTACAAGAGTGCCTCATATTCAGCTTCATTGTTGGAGGAATCAAAGTGAATCTGAAGAACATATCTGAGGTTGTCACCTCGTGGAGATACCAGGACTACTCCAGCGCCTGAACCATTCAACATCTTGGACCCGTCGAAGAACATAGTCCAATGTTCCGACTGTATCTGGGTCGGTAACTGTTGTTCAATCCACTCGACGAGGAAATCTGCTATCGCTTGAGATTTGATCGCTTTCTTTGCCTCGAACTTGATATCCAGCGGAAGGAGTTCAATCGCTCACTTTGCCACTTGACCAGTTGCATCTCTGTTGTTCAGAATTTCTGACAACGGAGCGTCGCTAACGACTGTAATCGAATGATCTGAGAAGTAATGTGCATCCTTCTTTGTGGTCAAGTAAATTCCATAGACAAGCTTCTGATAATGTGGATATCTCTGCTTGGATGGGGTTAAGACTTCAGAAATATAGTACACTGGGCGTTGAACCTTGTAGGTTTTACCTTCTTCTTCCCGCTCGACTGTGAGTACCGTACTGACAACCTGTCCAGTGGCTGCTATATAAAGCAGTAAAGGTTCTTTACTGATTGGAGCAGCAAGCACCGGCTGGGTGGAAAGTAGGGCTTTGAGCTCTGCAAACGCTGTGTCAGCTTTCGGAGTCCACTCGAACATATTAGATTTCTTCATTAGTCGGTAAAGAGGTAATGCCTTTTCGCCGAGATGAGAAATGAATCAACTCAAAGCAGCCAAACAACCAGTAAGCTTCTGAACGTCGTGTACACGCACAGGGCGTTTCATTCGGAGGATTGCACCAACTTTCTCTGGGTTTGCATCGATCCCACGTTCGGAAACGAGGAAACCGAGTAACTTTCCACCTGGAACTCCGAATGTACACTTCGATGGATTAAGCTTGATATCATATCTTCTCAAATTGGCAAAGGTTTCGGCAAGGTCAGTCAGCAGGTCGGAACCTTTGCGCGACTTAACCACGATGTCATCCATGTATGCTTCCACATTCCGACTGATTTAAGCTAGCAGACACTTCTGTATCATGCGCATGAATGTGGCACCAGCATTCTTGAGACCAAAGGGCATGGTGATGTAGCAAAAGCACCCGAATGGGGTGATAAAAGCTGTTTTTATTTCATCAGGTCCATACAGTCAGATCTGATGGTACCCGGAATATGCATCCAGGAAGGACAATCGCTCACATCCCGCAGTTGAGTCGACTATCTGATCAATGCGGGGGAGAGGAAAATGATCTTTCGGGCAGGCCCGATTGATATGCTTGAAATCAATGCACATACGGAGTGAATCGTCCTTCTTGGGAACCATGACAACATTGGCGAGCCACTCGGAGTGGTAAATTTCGCGGAGGAACTCAGCTGCCAAAAGCCGAGCCACCTCTTCGCCAATTGCCTTTCTCTTCTCCGCAGCGGACCGACGGAGGTGCTCTTTCATGGGTTTTTCCTTTGGATCGACTCGCAAACGGTGCTCAGCCAGCCCCCTGGGTACACCCGGCATGTTAGACGGCTTCCATGCGAAGATGACCCAGTTCTCACGGAGGAACTGGATGAGCGCTTCTTCCTCTTTGCTGTCGAGTGTTGTTGAGATATGAGTTGGAGCAGCACTGGGATCGGTCGGGTGAATGTGAACAAGCTTTGTTTCACCGGACGACTGAAATGCAGACTCGGAAGCAGGCTTCTTAGCGCACAACAAATCACTCGGATCTGCAGTCTTCTTATATTCTTCCATTTCTATCGTTGCCATCTGTTCATCGGCTATCTTAGAGCCCTTCTGGAGGCACTCTTCTGCTTGTTGCCGATTACCAGTGACCGTGATCACGCCCCTGGGGCCAGGCATCTTCAGCTTGAGGTACACGTAACACGGTCGAGCCATGAAACGGGCATATGCAGTTCTGCCCAGAATAGCATGATAGGCACTGTGAAAATCCACAACTTCAAATGTCAACTTCTCCTTACGGTAATTCTTTGAGTCACCGAAAACCACGTCAAGAGTGATCTGTCCGAGTGAATCAGCTTTCTTCCCTTTAATGACACCATGGAACCGCATGTTGCTCTCACTGAGCTTGGACATTGGAATGCCCATCCCACGAAGAGTCTCAGCATAAAAAATGTTCAAGCCGCTGCCACCATCCATCAAGACTTTGGTCAGTCGGGTGCCCCCAACGACCGGGTCGACCACCAACGCTTGCCTCCCGGGGGTGGCGACGTGCGGTGGGTGGTCAGATTGGTCGAATGTGATGGGAGTCTTTGACCATTTCAAATATGTCGTCGTTGCCGGAGCAACCATGTTTACCTCTCTGTTGATGACTTTCAGTCGACTTTTACTCTCAATGTCAGCAAAAATCATCAAAGTGGAATTGACGTTAGGGAAACCGTCATCATCTTCTTCCTTGTCACCATCCTTGTCAGACTCTTTTTCCTTTTCGTTGGGCTGTTTCTCTCGGAACTGCTGGATCAGGAGCCGACATTGTCGAGTGGTATGTTTGGGATAAATCAGATTTCCCTCTTCATCCTTCTTGGTGTGAATGTGACATGGCAAGTCCAACACATCGTTCCCCGCCTGATCTTTCACCTTCTTGGGGATCCAGGGTCCCTTGGGCTTCCCCTTGAATTTTCCTTGAGTTACAACTGCAGCTTCACCTGGACCTGCTGGCTCGGCTTTGCGTTTCTGCTTTCGACCCACTCCGGTGTCTTGGGCGACTGGTTTGCCCTTTCCACTGCGGAGTCGGTCCTCTTCTTCACCATTAGCGTACCGGGTGGCTATTTCCATCATTCGGGTCAGAGACATATCTCCTGTCCGACCGAATTTCAAGTTAAGCTCTCGATACTGAACGCCCTCCTTGAAGGCACAAACTGCTTGGTGTTGGGATACATTTTCTACTGTGTGGTGTAAAGTGGTCCATCTTTGGATGTAATCCCTCAGAGTTTCATTCGGCTTCTGTACACAATGTTGCAATTCCGTCAACCCCGCAGGTCGTTTGCATGTGCCCTCGAATGTCCTGACAAACACTCGGGTTAACTCCTCCCAGCTAAATATACTGCCTGGAGCCAACTGATTCAGCCATGCTCTGGCCGACCCTTCCAGCATGAGAGGAAGATGTTTCATAGCTACCTCATCATTTCCAACACCGATCTGAACAGCCACTCGGTAATCTTCCAGCCAAGTGTCAGGCTTCGACTCACCGGTGACCTTACTAACCCCGGTCGCCAACCTAAAGTTGGGGGGGATCTCAGCGGCTCTGATAGCTCTGCTAAAACACTCGGGACCCGAAACATGAATTCTGCTTCCACTCGGGCGTTCCCTGCCTTGCCCCTCTCTGTGTGCTCGGTTCCTGTCGACCAAACCTTGCACTAAAATTGACCTCGCATCAAACCCTGGCTCTCTTGGGTCGACCGGCGTCCTCCGCCCTCCGCTGTACGGGCGCCTGTCATCATAGTGCCGGGGCACATATGATCCGCTTCTCGGAGGGGGTGTAGGCGCTCGACGGCGGTCATCACGGCCGAGTCGATGATCGTACTGCTCGTGGATCCGACCCAAGTGTTGATCTTGGTGATGCACCCACCCCTCACGCCGCGGAGGCGATCTTGGGCTGTGAGCCGATTGAACTGTGTCAGCCACCACAGATCTGCTATGGATACTGTTACGCGACTGTGATACTGCAGTGTTTTGGTCTCCTGCCGCCCGGAGCAGAGCCCGGATCTGCATCAAACCTCGTCCAGCGTCTGACTGGGATGGCTGGATGGATTCTGCTATACGAGCTGCAGCTGCAAGATTCTGAATCGGAGTGCGGTATACCTAAGGTTCAGGAGGGAACAATTGCCGCCGTCGACTGGTCTCAGGAATCCGCTGCCGAGCACGTTCATCGAGTGCATGCTGAAGATTTTCCAGTCGAGTGCGTTCAGCCAAAGTGGCCAAGCGCGCTGCCTCCAGGGCTCGAGCCTCAGAGGTCTCTCCGACGATGGGCATGTGGAGTGCTTCCTCGTTACGGTGGTGAAGTTCCTCCCTCCGCTATGAAGAGAGGGTTTGGGGGTGGTATTCCTCATGAACACGCGAAGGATCGCCACCGCCGTCGCCGCCTCCGTTACGACACATGCCAGGTGGGCTACGCGGCGTGTCGACCATCAGGACCTCCGCCGCAGGATCGCTGCTGTCGCACTCAGACAGAGTCTCGACGGAGCCAGTCTATAGATCGAACAGGCCGTAGAGAGATTCATCGGGCTCGATTGCCGCGACTTGAGGGGTGGCCGACTGACGTGCCACCGCATGCCTCACCCACCGCTGAAGCCGCGATCGACCGGATCGCTTGCGACGGCGAACAGCGGGGAACGAAGACGCCGTAGGAAACGACCGATATTGGGTCGACGGCTGCTGCAGAAGGACGCCGTGGACACACGCGTGAAAGTGCGTCGCCCCGCGGACGGGGAACGTCTCGACGTCGAGGGGGGCCTCCTGGAGCCAGGCGGAGTCGTCGATGATGAAGACGAGCGCGCCGAGACGGATCTCGTGGCCCTCAGCCAAACCTCCACCCGAAACCATGATGATGGGAATCGGAAAAAATTGCAACCTCACCGGAAAGTCGCTAAGACACTAGCCCCACGGTGGGCGCCAACTGTCATGGTTCTAAGTCTGACAGAAGAATAGGGGGTAGGTATGAGGAGGCAAGATCCTAGCTACGATGAGGTTGTACACGCAAGATTTATGAGTTCGGGCCCTTCTCGGAGGAAGTAACAGCCCTACGTCTCGGTGCCCGGAGGCTCGGTCGATTGAATTATGCGTGAAGTTACAGGGGATGCGAACCCTTGTGCCAGTGGAGGGGGGTGGCTTATATAGATTGCGCCAGGACCCCAGCCGTCCCACGTTACAAGGGGTTCAATGTCCATAAAGACAGGACATTACTGATAACGCCAGCAATAAAGGCAAATAAATGATCATTAAGACTACGGAGTGAACGCCTGACCATTGCTATCCTGAGTGACCTTAGATCTTCTGTCTTCCGAGTGGTTTCTGGTGTGGTCGAGTGAGTACACCCCGGTCGAATGGAATTGGGTTATCCGAGTGAACTGTTGGTCGAGTGGGTTGCACCCTGTGGAGATTTCAGTCGGTCGATGATGCTATCCTTTGAATGTCCTTGGCCTTAGAGCAGTGTCCTCGGGGAAGGGTGTCTAGGTCAGGCCTATTACCCTACCCTAGGTACATGTCTTCGTCAGTGACCGGCCGGGAAGTTAGACGATTTGGAATGAGTGCTGATTAGAGATTAAATTCTGAAGCAGTGAGGAGGGGTGATTAGAGATTAAATTATCAAATAATTCAAAGATTTGAAAATCAGAAGAATAAAATAAAGAAAATTCAAATTTTTTTTTCGTTTCGACAATTTTTTAAAATCACCAAATTCCAAAGGGAAAATAGAGTTTTTGGACATTTTAGACGTTTTTAGGGTTTAGGGCTAGGGTTTAGATTTCAGAGTTTAGGGTTAGGTTTTATGGTTTGAACCTGAGGTATTTACTGTTTAGAATAGAGTTTCAGACGTTTTAAGTCCCGGGTTTAGGGTTTTCAGAGTTCATTTGTAGTACTTTTCAATTTCAGGCTAATTTAGCTCAAAGAATCATAAAATGCATGAAAAAAATAGCAAATGAAGTCAAAAAGTGTTGAAATTTAAGGATGTGGCTTTGAATGGTTCATATTGAACACACAAAAATTCTTCGGTTGAAATAAGATTAAAAAAATGAAATGTCTTTGTAACAGCTGAGTTTTTGTCTGAAACCCTGTTAATTTGAAAGAGAAGGTCCAGTTTGTACAAGAAGTGCATCCAGTTTTTGCCATAACCCTCTCAACTTTTTAGCACAAGCTATTTGGGTGAAATGATGATACCATGCCAAGTTTCAACCTTTTCAGAGTTCATTTGTAGTGCTTTTCAATTTCATGCTAATTTAGGTCAAAGAATCATTAAATGCATGAAAAAATAGCAAATGAAGTCAAAAAGGGTTGAAATTTAAGGATGTGGCTTTGAATCGTTCATATTGAACACACAAAAATTCTTCAGTTAATATAAGTTTAAAAAAATGAAATGTGGTCAAAGAGTGGTCAAACTACTTATTCAATAAATATTAGTCTTA
Organism: Thinopyrum elongatum; assembly: GCA_011799875.1. NCBI lineage: Eukaryota > Viridiplantae > Streptophyta > Magnoliopsida > Poales > Poaceae > Thinopyrum > Thinopyrum elongatum. The sequence continues at coordinate 245,928,245 of CM022303.1, forward strand.
CTAAATAATTATTGTTTTTTAGAATAATAATTTCAAACTCAAACGGTGAAGCATTTGAAATCATGGTCGCATTTTTCTGATAATAAATGATATATTATTTGTCGAATTTTGATTTACAGATTTAGAGATATTAAATGAATAAATGGCATGATAAAAATAATAATAATACTACTTATTTTATTTTCATTGAAATTCAATATTATTATTACTTATTTTATTTTGACCTTTTTGTATTATTATGGATTTTTTTATTTTTTTTAGAATTTTTGATTTTTTTGTAATTTTTTTCCTTTTTTTGAAGTATTTTTGAGTTTTTAAATTAATCATTGTTGTTTATTTTAATAATTGTTTAGAAATTAAAAAATTAAATCATGTGACATCAAGACCTAAGGGTTAACAGGATTGATAGCTTACTATTGTCAGGAAAACAACAAGTGCAGACTTGGAAACTAGGGGTGATAGAACTTGAAAGTTAAGTGTGCTCGGGCTGGAGTAGTGAGAGGATGGGTGACCGGCCGGGAAGTTAGACGATTTGGAATGAGTGCTGATTAGAGATTAAATTCTGAAGTAGTGAGGAGGGGTGATTAGAGATTAAATTGTCAAATAATTCAAAGATTTGAAAATCAGAAAAAATAATTTAAAAAAAAATTTAAATTTTTTTTTCATGTTTCGACAATTTTTTAAAATCACCGAATTCCCAAGGGAAAATAGAGTTTTTGGACGTTTTTAGGTTTTAGGGCTGGGGTTTAGATTTCAGAGTTTAGGGTTAGGTTTTATGGTTTGAACCCGAGGTGTTTACTATTTAGAATACAGTTTCGGACGTTTTAAGTCCTGGGTTTAGAGTTTTCAGAGTTCATTTGTAGTGCTTTTCAATTTCAGGCTAATTTAGCTCAAAGAATCATAAAATGCATGAAAAAATAGCAAATGAAGTCAAAAAGGGTTGAAATTTAGGGATGTGGCTATGAATGGTTCATATTGAACACACAAAAATTCTTCAGTTGAAATAACATTAAAAAAATGAAATGTCTTTGTAACAGCTGAATTTTCGTCCGAAACCCTATTACTTCGAAAGAGAAGGTCCAGTTTGTACACGAAGTGCATCCAGTTTTTGCCATAACCCTCTCAACTTTTTAGCACAAGCTATTTCGGTGAAATGATGATACCATGCCAAGTTTCAACCTTTTCAGAGTTCATTTGTAGTGCTTTTCAATTTCAGGCTAATTTAGCTCAAAGAATCATTAAATGCATGAAAAAATAGCAAATGAAGTCAAAAAGGGTTGAAATTTAAGGATGTGGCTTTGAATGGTTCATATTGGACACACAAAAATTCTTCAGTTGATATAAGTTTAAAAAAATGAATTGTGTTCAAACTCTGGTCAAACAGTGGTCAAACTACTTATTGAATAAATATTAGTGTTACTAAATAATTATTGTTTTTTAGAATAATAATTTCTAACTCAAACGGTGAAGCGTGTGACATCATGGTCACATTTTTCTGATAATAATGGATATATTATTTGTCGAATTTCGATTTACAGATTTTAAAGATATTAAATGAATAAATAGCAAAATAATAATAATATTATTATTACTTATTTTATTTTCAGTGAAATTCAATATTACTTATTTTATTTTGAAATTTTTGTATTATTTTGGATTATTTTGATATTTTTTTGATAATTTTTGATTTTTTCATAATTTTTCCTTTTTTTGAAGTATTTTTGAGTTTTTAAATTAATCATTTTTGTTTGTTTATCATTGTTGTTTATTTTAATAATTGTTTGGAAATCAAAAAATTAAATCATGTGACATCAAGACCTAAGGGTTAACAGGATTGATAGCTTACTATTGTCTAGAAAACAACAAGTGTGGACTTGGAAACTAGGGGTGATAGAACCTGAAAGTTAAGCATGCTCGGGCTGGAGTAGTGAGAGGATGGGTGACCGGCCGGGAAGTTAGACGATTTGGAATGAGTGCTGATTAGAGATTAGAGATTAAATGCTGAAGCAGTGAGGAGGGGTGATTAGAGATTAAATTATCAAATAATTCAAAGATTTGAAAATCAGAAGAATAAAATAAAAATTCAATTTTTTTTTGTTTCGACAATTTTTTAAAATCACCAAATTCCAAAGGGAAAATAGAGTTTTTGGACATTTTAGACGTTTTTAGGGTTTAGGGCTAGGGTTTAGATTTCAGAGTTTAGGGTTAGGTTTTATGGTTTGAACCCGAGGTGTTTACTATTTAGAATACAATTTCGGACGTTTTAAGTCCTGGGTTTAGGGTTTAGGACAATTTTTATAATCACAAAATTCCAAAGGGAAAATAGAGTTTTTGGACGTTTTAGGGTTTAGGGCTAGGGTTTAGATTTCCAAGTTTAGGGTTAGGTTTTTGGGTTTGAACCTTTAGTGTTTATTATTTAGAATAGAGTTTCGGACGTTTTAAGTCCCGGGTTTAGGGTTTTCAGAGTTCATTTGTAGTGCTTTTCAATTTCAGGCTAATTTAGCTCAAAGAATCATAAAATGCATGAAAAAATAGCAAATGAAGTCAAAAAGGGTTGAAATTTAATGGATGTGGCTTTGAATAGTTCATATTGAACACACAAAAATTCTTCAGTTGAAATAAGATTAAAAAAATGAAATGTCTTTGTAACAGCTGAGTTTTCGTCCGAAACCCTGTTACTTCGAAAGAGATGGTCCAGTTTGTACACGAAGTGCATCCAGTTTTTGCCATAACCCTCTCAACTTTTTAGCACAAGCTATTTCGGTGAAATGATGATACCATGCCAAGTTTCAACCTTTTCAGAGTTCATTTGTAGTGCTTTTCAATTTCAGGCTAATTTAGCTCAAAGAATCATTAAATGCATGAAAAAATAGCAAATGAAGTCAAAAAGGGTTGAAATTTAAGGATGTGGCTTTGAATGGTTCATATTGAACACACAAAAATTCTTCAGTTAATATAAGTTTTAAAAAAGGAAATGTGGTCAAACAGTGGTCAAACTACTTATTCAATAAATATTAGTGTTACTAAACAATTATTGTTTTTTAGAATAATAATTTCAAACCCAAACGGTGAAGCATGTGAAATCATGGTCACATTTTTCTGATAATAATGGGTTTATTATTTATCGAATTTCAATTTACAGATTTAAAGATATTAAATGAATAAATGGCATAATAATAATAATAATATTACTAATTTTATTTCATTTGAAATTCAATATTATTATTACTTATTTTATTTATAACTTTTTGTATTATTTTGGATTTTTGATTTTTTTTAGAATTTTTGATTTTTTTGTAATTTTTTCCTTTTTTTTGAAGTATTTTTTAGTTTTTAAATTAATCATTGTTGTTTGTTAATCACTGTTATTTATTTTAATAATTGTTTGGAAATCAAAAAATTAAATCATGTGACATGAAGACCAAAGGGTTAACAGGATTGATAGCTTAATATTGGTAGGAAAACAACAAGTGCAGACTTGGAAACTAGGGGTGATAGAACCTGAAAGTTAAGCGTGCTCGGGCTGGAGTAGTGAGAGGATGGGTGACCGGCTGAGAAGTTAGACGATTTGGAATGAGTGCTGATTAGAGATTAGAGATTAAATTTTGAAGCAGTGAGGAGGGGTGATTGGAGATTAAATTGTCAAATAATTCAAAGATTTAAAAATCAGAAAAAAAACAATTTTTTTTTTAAAATTCTTTCAATTTTTTTTCTGTTTCGACAATTTTTTAAAATCACCAAATTCCAAAGGGAAAATAGAGTTTTTGGACGTTTTAGACGTTTTTAGGGTTTAGGGCTAGGGTTTAGATTTCAGAGTTTAGGGTTAGGTTTTATGGTTTGAACCCGAGGTGTTTACTGTTTAGAATACAGTTGCGGACGTTTTAAGTCCCGGGTTTAGGGTTTAGGACAATTTTTTAAAATCACAAAATTCCAAAGGGAGAGTAGAGTTTTTGGACGTTTTAGACGTTTTAGGGTTGAGAGTTAGGCTTTAGATTTCCAAGTTTAGGGTTAGGTTTTAGGGTTTGAACCTTTAGTGTTTACTGTTTAGAATAGAGTTTCGGACATTTTAAGTCTCGGGTTTAGGGTTTTCAGAGTTCATTTGTAGTGCTTTTCAATTTCAGACTAATTTAGCTCAAAGAATCATAAAATGCATGAAAAAATAGCAAATCAAGTCAAAAAGGGTTGAAATTTAGGGATGTGGCTTTGAATGTTTCATATTGAACACACAAAAATTCTTCATTTGAAATAAGATTAAAAAAATGAAATGTCTTTGTAACAGCTGAATTTTCGTCCGAAAACCTGTTACTTCGAAAGAGATGGCCAGTTTGTACACGAAGTGCATCCAGTTTTTGCCATAACCCTCTCAACTTTTTAGCACAAGCTATTTCGGTGAAATGGTGATACCATGCCAAGTTTCAACATTTTCATAGTCCATTTGTAGTGCTTTTTAATTTCAGGCTAATTTAGCTCAAAGAATCATTAAATGCCTGAAAAAATAGCAAATGAAGTCAAAAAGGGTTGAAATTTAAGGATGTGGCTTTCAATGGTTCATATTGAACACACAAAAATTGTTCAGTTAATATAAGTTTAGAAAAATGAAATGTGGTTAAACTCTGGTCAAACTACTTATTCAATAAATATTAGTGTTACTAAATAATTATTGTTTTTTAGAATAATAATTTCAAACTCAAACGGTGAAGCGTGTGACATCATGGTCACATTTTTCGTATAATAATGGATATATTATTTGTCGAATTTCGATTTACAGATTTAAAGATATTAAATGAATAAATGGCTTAATATTATTATTATTATTATTATTATTACTTGTTTTATTTTCATTGAAATTCAGTATTATTATTACTTATTTTATTTTGAAATTTTTGTATTATTTTGGATTTTTTGATTTTTTTTAGAATTTTTTATTTTTTTTATTTTTTCCTTTTTTTGAAGTATTTTTGAGTTTTTAAATTAATTATTTTTGGTTGTAAATCATTGTTGTTTATTTTAATAATTGTTTGGAAATCAAAAAATTAAATCATGTGACATCAAGACCTAAGGGTTAACATGATTGATAGCTTACTATTGTCAGGAAAACAACAAGTGCGGACTTGGAAACTAGGGGTGTTAGAACCTGAAAGTTAAGCGTGCTCGGGCTGGAGTAGTGAGAGGATGGGTGATCGGCCGGGAGTTAGATGATTTGGAATGAGTGCTGATTAGAGATTAGAGATTAAATTCTGAAGCAGTGAGGAGGGGTGATTAGAGATTAAATTATCAAATAATTCAAAGTTTGGAAAATCAGAAGAAAAAAATAAAAAAATTCAAATTTTTTTCGTTTCAACAATTTTTTAAAATCACCAAATTCCAAAGGGATAATAGAGTTTTTGGACGTTTTATACGTTTTTAGGGTTTAGGGCTAGGGTTTAGATTTCAGAGTTTAGGGTTAGGTTTTATGGTTTGAACCCGAGGTGTTTACTGTTCAGAATACAGTATCGGACGTTTTAAGTCCCGGGTTTAGGACAATTTTTTAAAATCACAAAATTCCAAAGGGAAAATAGAGTTTTTGGACGTTTTAAACGTTTTAGGGTTTAGGGCTAGGGTTTAGATTTCCAAGTTTAGGCTTAGGTTTTAGGGTTTGAATTTTTAGGGTGAAGCGTGTGAAATCATGGTCACATTTTTCTGATAATAATGGATATATTATTTGTCGAATTTCGATTTACAGATTTAAAGATATTAAATTAATAAATGGCATGATAAAAATAGTAAAATTATTACTTATTTTATTTTCATTGAAATTCAATATTATTATTACTTATTTTATTTTGACCTTTTTGTATTATTTTGGATTTTTTTTTGAGAATTTTTTCCTTTTTTTGAAGTATTTTTGAGTTTATAAATTAATCATTGTTGTTTATTTTAATAATTGTTTGGAAATCAAAAAATTAAATCATGTGACATCAAGACCTAAGGGTTAACAGGAGTGATAGCTTACTATTGTCAGGAAAACAACAAGTGCAGACTTGGAAATTAGGGGTGATAGAACCTGAAAGTTAAGCTTGCTCGGGCTGGAGTAGTGAGAGGATGGATGACGGCCGGGACGTTAGACGATTTGGAATGAGTGCTGATTAGAGATTAGAGATTAAATTCTGAAGCAGTGAGGAGGGGTGATTAGAGATTAAATTGTCAAATAATTCAAAGATTTGAAAGTCAGAAAAAAAATCAAAAAAAAATCAAATTTTTATTTTCGTTTCAACAATTTTCGAAAATCACCAAATTCCAAAGGGAAAATAGAAATTTTGCAGGTTTTTGACGTTTTTAGTGTTTAGGGATAGGGTTTAGATTTCAGAGTTAAGGGTTAGGTTTTATGGTTTGAACCCGAGGTGTTTACTGTTTAGAATACAGTATCGGACGTTTTAAGTCCCGGGTTTAGGGTTTAGGACAATTTTTTAAAATCACAAAATTCCAAAGGGAAAATAGAGTTTTTGGACGTTTTAAACGTTTTAGGGTTTAGGGCAAGTGTTTAGATTTCCAAGTTTAGGGTTAGGTTTTAGGGTTTGAATTTTTAGTGTTTACTGTTTAGAATAGAGTTTCGGACGTTTTAAGTCCCGTGTTTAGGGTTTTCAGAGTTCATTTGTAGTGGTTTTCAATTTCAGGCTAATTTAGCTCAAAGAATCATAAATTGCATGAAAAAATAGCAAATAAAGTCAAAAAGGGTTGAAATTTAAGGATGTGGCTTTGAACGGTTCATATTGACCACACAAAAATACTTCAGTTGAAATTAGATTATAAAATGAAATGTCTTTGTAACAGCTGAATTTTCGTTCGAAACCCTGTTACTTCAAAAGAGATGGTCCAGTTTGTACATGAAGTGCATCCAGTTTTTGCCATAACCCTCTCAACGTTTTAGCACAAGCTATTTGGGTGAAATGATGATACCATGCCAAGTTTCAACCTTTTAAGAGTTCATTTGTAGTGCTTTTCAATTTCAGGCTAATTTTATTTTGACCTTTTTGTATTATTTTGAATTTTTTTTTGAGAATTTTTGTATTTTTTTCCTCTTTTTGAAGTATTTTTGAGTTTTTAAATTAATCATTATTGTTTATTTTAATAATTGTATGGAAATCAAAAAATTAAATCTTGTGACATCAAGACCTAAGGGTTAACATGAGTGATAGCTTACTATTGTCAGGAAAACAACAAGTGCAGACTTGGAAACTAGGTGTGATAGAACCTGAAAGTTAAAGGTGCTCGTGCTGGAGTAGTGAGAGGATGCGTGACCGGTCGGGAAGTTAGACGATTTGGAATGAGTGCTGATTAGAGATTAGAGATTAAATTCTGAAGCAGTGAGGAGGGGTGATTAGAGATTAAATTGTCAAAAAATTCAAAGATTTCAAAGTCAGAAAAAAATTCTAATTTTTTTTCGTTTCGACAATTTTTTAAAATCACCAAATTCCAAAGGGAAAATAGAGTTTTTGGACGTTTTAGACGTTTTTAGGGTTTAGGGCTAGGGTTTAGATTTCAGAGTTTAGGGTTAGGTTTTATGGTTTGAACCCGAGGTGTTTACTGTTTAGAATACAGTAACGGACATTTTAAGTCCCGGGTTTAGGGTTTAGGATAATTTTTTAAAATTACAAAATTCCAAAGGGAAAATAGAGTTTTTGGACGTTTTAAACGTTTTAGGGTTTAGGGCTAGTGTTTAGATTTCCAAGTTTAGGCTTAGGTTTTAGGGTTTGAATTTTTAGTGTTTACTGTTTAGAATAGAGTTTTGGACGTTTTAAGTCCCGGGTTTAGGGTTTTCAGAGTTCATTTGTAGTGGTTTTCAATTTCAGGCTAATTTAGCTCAAAGAATCATAAATTGCATGAAAAAATAGCAAATAAAGTCAAAAAGGGTTGAAATTTAAGGATGTGGCTTTGAACAGTTCATATTGAACATACAAAAATTCTTCAGTTGAAATAGGATTAAAAAAATGAAATGTCTTTGTAACAGCTAATTTTTCGTCCGAAACCCTGTTACTTCGAAAGAGATGGTCCAGTTTGTACACGAAGTGCATCCAGTTTTTGCCATAACGCTCTCAACTTTTTAGCACAAGCTATTTGGGTGAAATGATGATACCATGCCAAGTTTCAACCTTTTCAGAGTTCATTTGTAGTGCTTTTCAATTTCAGGCTAATTTAGCTCAAAGAATCATAAAATGCATGAAAAAATAGCAAATGAAGTCAAAAAGGGTTGAAATTTAAGGATGTGGCTTTGAATGGTTCATATTGAACACACAAAAATTCTTCAGTTAATATAAGTTTTAAAAAAATGAAATGTGGTCAAACAGTGGTCAAAGTACTTATTCAATAAATATTAGTGTTACCAAATAGTTATTGTTTTTTAGAATAATAATTTCAAACTCAAACGGTGAAGCGTGTGAAATCATGGTCACATTTTTCTGATAATAATGGATATATTATTTGTCGAATTTTGATTTACAGATTTAAAGATATTAAATTAATAAATGGCATGATAAAAATAATAAAATTATTACTTATTTTATTTTCATTGAAATTCAATATTATTATTACTTATTCTATTTTGACCTTTTTGTATTATTTTGGATTTTTTTTTGAGAATTTTGAGAATTTTTTCCCTTTTTGAAGTATTTTTGAGTTTATAAATTAATCATTGTTGTTTATTTTAATAATTGTTTGGAAATCAAAAAATTAAATCATGTGACATCAAGACCTAAGGGTTAACAGGAGTGATAGCTTACTATTGTCAGGAAAACAACAAGTGCAGACTTGGAAACTAGGGGTGATAGAACCTGAAAGTTAAGCGTGCTCGTGCTAGAGTAGTGAGAGGATGGGTGACGGCCAGGACGTTAGACGATTTGGAATGAGTGCTGATTAGAGATTAGAGATTAAATTCTGAAGCAGTGAGGAGGGGTGATTAGAGATTAAATTGTCAAATAATTCAAAGATTTGGAAGTCAGAAAAAAATTAAAAAAAAATTTCAAAAAAAATTTCAAATTTTTATTTTTGTTTCTACAATTTTTGAAAATCACCAAATTCCAAAGGGAAAATAGAAGTTTTGGAGGTTTTTGACGTTTTTAGTGGTTAGGGATAGGGTTTAGATTTCAGAGTTAAGGGTTAGGTTTTATGGTTTGAACCCGAGGTGTTTACTGTATAGAATACAATATCGGACGTTTTAAGTCCTGGGTTTAGGGCTTAGGACAATTTTTTAAAATCACAAAATTCCAAAGGGAAAATAGAGTTTTTGGACGTTTTATGGTTTAGGGCTAGTGTTTAGATTTCCAAGTTTAGGCTTAGGTTTTAGGGTTTGAATTTTTAGTGTTTACTGTTTAGAATAGAGTTTCGGACGTTTTAAGTCCCGGGTTTAGGGTTTTTAGAGTTCATTTCTAGTGGTTTTCAATTTCAGGCTAATTTAGCTCAAAGAATCATAAATTGCATGAAAAAAATAGCAAATGAAGTCAAAAAGGGTTGAAATTTAAGGATGTGGCTTTGAACGGTTCATATTGAACATACAAAAATTATTCAGTTGAAATAATATTAAAAAAAAGAAATGTCTTTGCAACAGCTGATTTTTCGTTCGAAACCCTGTTACTTCGAAAGAGATGGTCCAGTTTGTACACGAAGTGCATCCAGTTTTTGCCATAACGCTCTCAACGTTTTAGCACACGCTATTTGGGTGAAATGATGATACCATGCCAAGTTTCAACCTTTTCAGAGTTCATTTGTAGTGCTTTTCAATTTCAGGCTAATTTAGCTCAAAGAATCATAAAATGCATGAAAAAATAGCAAATGAAGTCAAAAAGGGTTGAAATTTAAGGATGTGGCTTTGAATGGTTCATATTGAACACACAAAAATTCTTCAGTTAATATAAATTTAAAAAAATGAAATGTGGTCAAACAGTGGTCAAACTACTTATTCAATAAATATTAGTGTTACTAAATAATTATTGTTTTTTAGAATAATAATTTCTAACTCAAACGGTGAAGCGTGTGAAATCATGGTCACATTTTTCTGATAATAATGGATATATTATTTGTCGAATTTCGATTTACAGATTTAAAGATATTAAATTAATAAATGGCATGATAAAAATAGTAAAATTATTACTTATTTTATTTTCATTGAAATTCAATATTATTATTACTTATTTTATTTTGACCTTTTTGTATTATTTTGGATTTTTTTTTGAGAATTTTGAGAATTTTTTCCTTTTTTTGAAGTATTTTTGAGTTTATAAATTAATCATTGTTGTTTATTTTAATAATTGTTTGGAAATCAAAAAATTAAATCATGTGACATCAAGACCTAAGGGTTAACAGGAGTGATAGCTTACTATTGTCAGGAAAACAACAAGTGCAGACTTGGAAACTAGGGGTGATAGAACCTGAAAGTTAAGCTTGCTCGGGCTGGAGTAGTGAGAGGATGGGTGACGGCCGGGACGTTAGACGATTCGGAATGAGTGCTGATTAGAGATTAGAGATTAAATTCTGAAGCAGTGAGGAGGGGTGATTAGAGATTAAATTGTCAAATAATTCAAAGATTTGAAAGTCAGAAAAAAAAATCAAAAAAAAATTCAAATTTTTATTTTCGTTTCAACAATTTTCGAAAATCACCAAATTCCAAAGGGAAAATAGAAATTTTGGAGGTTTTTGACGTTTTTAGTGTTTAGGGATAGGGTTTAGATTTCAGAGTTAAGGGTTAGGTTTTATGGTTTGAACCCGAGGTGTTTACTGTTTAGAATACAGTATCGGACGTTTTAAGTCCCGGGTTTAGGGTTTAGGACAATTTTTTAAAATCACAAAATTCCAAAGGGAAAATAGAGTTTTTGGACGTTTTAAACGTTTTAGGGTTTAGGGCAAGTGTTTAGATTTCCAAGTTTAGGGTTAGGTTTTAGGGTTTGAATTTTTAGTGTTTACTGTTTAGAATAGAGTTTCGGACGTTTTAAGTCCCGTGTTTAGGGTTTTCAGAGTTCATTTGTAGTGGTTTTCAATTTCAGGCTAATTTAGCTCAAAGAATCATAAATTGCATGAAAAAATAGCAAATAAAGTCAAAAAGGGTTGAAATTTAAGGATGTGGCTTTGAACGGTTCATATTGACCACACAAAAATACTTCAGTTGAAATTAGATTATAAAATGAAATGTCTTTGTAACAGCTGAATTTTCGTTCGAAACCCTGTTACTTCAAAAGAGATGGTCCAGTTTGTACATGAAGTGCATCCAGTTTTTGCCATAACCCTCTCAACGTTTTAGCACAAGCTATTTGGGTGAAATGATGATACCATGCCAAGTTTCAACCTTTTAAGAGTTCATTTGTAGTGCTTTTCAATTTCAGGCTAATTTTATTTTGACCTTTTTGTATTATTTTGAATTTTTTTTTGAGAATTTTTGTATTTTTTTCCTCTTTTTGAAGTATTTTTGAGTTTTTAAATTAATCATTATTGTTTATTTTAATAATTGTATGGAAATCAAAAAATTAAATCATGTGACATCAAGACCTAAGGGTTAACATGAGTGATAGCTTACTATTGTCAGGAAAACAACAAGTGCAGACTTGGAAACTAGGTGTGATAGAACCTGAAAGTTAAAGGTGCTCGTGCTGGAGTAGTGAGAGGATGGGTGACCGGTCGGGAAGTTAGACGATTTGGAATGAGTGCTGATTAGAGATTAGAGATTAAATTCTGAAGCAGTGAGGAGGGGTGATTAGAGATTAAATTGTCAAAAAATTCAAACATTTCAAAGTCAGAAAAAAATTCCAATTTTTTTTCGTTTCGACAATTTTTTAAAATCACCAAATTCCAAAGGGAAAATAGAGTTTTTGGACGTTTTAGACGTTTTTAGGGTTTAGGGCTAGGGTTTAGATTTCAGAGTTTAGGGTTAGGTTTTATGGTTTGAACCCGAGGTGTTTACTGTTTAGAATACAGTATCGGACGTTTTAAGTCCCGGGTTTAGGGTTTCGGATAATTTTTTAAAATTACAAAATTCCAAAGGGAAAATAGAGTTTTTGGACGTTTTAAATGTTTTAGGGTTTAGGGCTAGTGTTTAGATTTCCAAGTTTAGGCTTAGGTTTTAGGGTTTGAATTTTTAGTGTTTACTGTTTAGAATAGAGTTTCGGACGTTTTAAGTTCTGGGTTTAGGGTTTTCAGAGTTCATTTGTAGTGGTTTTCAATTTCAGGCTAATTTAGCTCAAAGAATCATAAATTGCATGAAAAAATAGCAAATAAAGTCAAAAAGGGTTGAAATTTAAGGATGTGGCTTTGAACAGTTCATATTGAACATACAAAAATTCTTCAGTTGAAATAAGATTAAAAAAATGAAATGCCTTTGTAACAGCTAATTTTTCGTCCGAAACCCTGTTACTTCGAAAGAGATGGACCAGTTTGTACACGAAGTGCATCCAGTTTTTGCCATAATGCTCTCAACTTTTTAGCACAAGCTATTTGGGTGAAATGATGATACCAAGCCAAGTTTCAACCTTTTCAGAGTTCATTTGTAGTGCTTTTCAATTTCAGGCTAATTTAGCTCAAAGAATCATAAAATGCATGAAAAAATAGCAAATGAAGTCAAAAAGGGTTGAAATTTAAGGATGTGGCTTTGAATGGTTCATATTGAACACACAAAAATTCTTCAGTTAATATAAGTTTAAAAAAATGAAATGTGGTCAGACAGTGGTCAAAGTACTTATTCAATAAATATTAGTGTTACTAAATAATTATTGTTTTTTAGAATAATAATTTCAAACTCAAACGGTGAAGCGTGTGAAATCATGGTCACATTTTTTTGATAATAATGGATATATTATTTGTCGAATTTTGATTTACAGATTTAAAGATATTAAATTAATAAATGGCATGATAAAAATAATAAAATTATTACTTATTTTATTTTCATTGAAATTCAATATTATTATTACTTATTTTATTTTGACCTTTTTGTATTATTTTGGATTTTTTTTTGAGAATTTTGAGAATTTTTTCCTTTTTTTGAAGTATTTTTGAGTTTATAAATTAATCATTGTTGTTTATTTTAATATTGGTTTGGATATCAAAAAATTAAATCATGTGACATCAAGACCTAAGGGTTAACAGGAGTGATAGCTTACTATTGTCAGGAAAACAACAAGTGCAGACTTGGAAACTAGGGGTGATAGAACCTGAAAGTTAAGCGTGCTCGGGCTAGAGTAGTGAGAGGATGGGTGACGGCCAGGACGTTAGACGATTTGGAATGAGTGCTGATTAGAGATTAGAGATTAAATTCTGAAGCAGTGAGAAGGGGTGATTAGAGATTAAATTGTCAAATAATTCAAAGATTTGAAAGTCAGAAAAAAAATAAAAAAAAAAAATTCAAAAAAAAATTCAAATTTTTATTTTCGTTTCAACAATTTTTGAAAATCACCAAATTCCAAAGGGAAAATAGAAGTTTTGGAGGTTTTTGACGTTTTTAGTGGTTAGGGATAGGGTTTAGATTTCAGAGTTAAGGGTTAGGTTTTATGGTTTGAACCCGAGGTGTTTACTGTATAGAATACAATATCGGACGTTTTAAGTCCCGGGTTTAGGGTTTAGGACAATTTTTTAAAATCACAAAATTCCAAAGGGAAAATAGAGTTTTTGGACGTTTTAGGGTTTAGGGCTAGTGTTTAGATTTCCAAGTTTAGGCTTAGGTTTTAGGGTTTGAATTTTTAGTGTTTACTGTTTAGAATAGAGATTCGGACGTTTTAAGTCCCGGGTTTAGGGTTTTTAGAGTTCATTTGTAGTGGTTTTCAATTTCAGGCTAATTTAGCTCAAAGAATCATAAATTGCATGAAAAAAATAGCAAATGAAGTCAAAAAGGGTTGAAATTTAAGGATGTGGCTTTGAACGGTTCATATTGAACATACAAAAATTATTCAGTTGAAATAATATTAAAAAAATGAAATGTCTTTGTAACAGCTGATTTTTCGTTCGAAACCCTGTTACTTCGAAAGAGATGGTCCAGTTTGTACACGAAGTGCATCCAGTTTTTGCCATAACGCTCTCAACTTTTTAGCACAAGCTATTTGGGTGAAATGATGATACCATGCCAAGTTTCAACCTTTTCAGAGTTCATTTGTAGTGCTTTTCAATTTCAGGCTAATTTAGCTCAAAGAATCATAAAATGCATGAAAAAATAGCAAATGAAGTCAAAAAGGGTTGAAATTTAAGGATGTGGCTTTGAATGGTTCATATTGAACACACAAAAATTCTTCAGTTAATATAAATTTAAAAAAATGAAATGTGGTCAAACAGTGGTCAAACTACTTATTCAATAAATATTAGTGTTACTAAATAATTATTGTTTTTTAGAATAATAATTTCTAACTCAAACGGTGAAGCGTGTGAAATCATGGTCACATTTTTCTGATAATAATGGATATATTATTTATCGAATTTCGATTTACAGATGAAAGATATTAAATAATAAATGGCATGATAAAATAGTAAAATTATATTATTTATTTTATTTGAAATTCAATATTATTAATATTATTTTATTGTGACCTTTTTGTATATTTTGGATTTTTTTTTGAGAATTTTTTCCTTTTTTTGAAGTATTTTTGAGTTTATAAATTAATCATTGTTTTTTATTTTAATAATTGTTTGGAAATCAAAAAATTAAATCATGTGACATCAAGACCTAAGGGTTAACAGGAGTGATAGCTTACTATTGTCAGGAAAACAACAAGTGCAGACTTGGAAACTAGGGGTGATAGAACCTGAAAGTTAAGCTTGCTCGGGCTGGAGTAGTGAGAGGATGGGTGACGGCCGGGACGTTAGACGATTTGGAATGAGTGCTGATTAGAGATTAGAGATTAAATTCTGAAGCAGTGAGGAGGGGTGATTAGAGATTAAATTGTCAAATAATTCAAAGATTTGAAAGTCAGAAAAAAAATCAAAAAAAAATTCAAATTTTTATTTTCGTTTCAACAATTTTTGAAAACTACCAAATTCCAAAGGGAAAATAGAAATTTTGGAGGTTTTTGACGTTTTTAGTGTTTAGGGATAGGGTTTAGATTTCAGAGTTAAGGGTTAGGTTTTATGGTTTGAACCCGAGGTGTTTACTGTATAGAATACAATATCGGACGTTTTAAGTCCCGGGTTTAGGGTTTAGGACAATTTTTTAAAATCACAAAATTCCAAAGGGAAAATAGAGTTTTTGGACGTTTTAGGGTTTAGGGCTAGTGTTTAGATTTCCAAGTTTAGGCTTAGGTTTTAGGGTTTGAATTTTTAGTGTTTACTGTTTACAATAGAGTATCGGACGTTTTAAGTCCCGGGTTTAGGGTTTAGGACAATTTTTTAAAATCACAAAATTCCAAAGGGAAAATAGAGTTTTTGGACGTTTTAAACGTTTTAGGGTTTAGGGCCAGTGTTTAGATTTCCAAGTTTAGGGTTAGGTTTTAGGGTTTGAATTTTTAGTGTTTACTGTTTAGAATAGAGTTTCGGACGTTTTAAGTCCCGTGTTTAGGGTTTTCAGAGTTCATTTGTAGTGGTTTTCAATTTCAGGCTAATTTAGCTCAAAGAATCATAAATTGCATGAAAAAATAGCAAATAAAGTCAAAAAGGGTTGAAATTTAAGGATGTGGCTTTGAACGGTTCATATTGACCACACAAAAATACTTCAGTTGAAATTAGATTATAAGATGAAATGTCTTTGTAACAGCTGAATTTTCGTTCGAAACCCTGTTACTTCAAAAGAGATGGTCCAGTTTGTACATGAAGTGCATCCAGTTTTTGCCATAACCCTCTCAACGTTTTCACACAAGCTATTTGGGTGAAATGATGATACCATGCCAAGTTTCAACCTTTTAAGAGTTCATTTGTAGTGCTTTTCAATTTCAGGCTAATTTAGCTCAAAGAATCATTAAATGCATGAAAAAATAGCAAATGAAGTCAAAAAGGGTTGAAATTTAAGGATGTGGCTATGAATGGTTCGTATTGAACACACAAAAATTCTTTAGTTAATATAAGTTTAAAAAAATGAAATGTGGTCAAACTCTGGTCAAACAGTGGTGAAACAGTGGTCAAACTACTTATTCAATAAATATTAGTGTTACTAAATAATCATTGTTTTTTAGAATAATAATTTCAAACTCAAACAGTGAGGCGTGTGACATCATGGTCACATTTTTCTGATAATAATGGATATATTATTTGTCAAATTTCGATTTACAGATTTAAAGATATTAAACGAATAAATGGCATAATAATAATAATAATATTACTAATTTTATTTCATTTGAAATTCAATATTATTATTACTAATTTTATTTTTAACTTTTTGTATTTTTTTGGATTTTTGATTTTTTTTTGGAATTTTTGATTTTTTTGTAATTTTTTCCTTTTTTTTTGAAGTATTTTTGAGTTTTTAAATTAATCATTGTTGTTTGTTAATCACTGTTGTTTACTTTAATAATTGTTTGGAAATCAAAAAATTAAATCATGTGACATGAAGACCAAAGGGTTAACAGGATTGATAGCTTAATATTGTCAGGAAAACAACAAGTGCAGACTTGGAAACTAGGGGTGATAGAACCTGAAAGTTAAGCGTGCTCGGGCTGGAGTAGTGAGAGGATGGGTGACCGGCCGAGGAGTTAGACGATTTGGAATGAGTGCTGATTAGAGATTAGAGATTAAATTTTGAAGCAGTGAGGAGGGGTGATTAGAGATTAAATTGTCAAATAATTCAAAGATTTAAAAATCAGAAGAAAAAAAACAAAAAAAATTAAAAAAATTCTTTCAATTTATTCTTTCAATTTTTTTTTCTGTTTCGACAATTTTTTAAAATCACCAAATTCCAAAGGGAAAATAGAGTTTTTGGACGTTTTAGACATTTTTAGGGTTTAGGGATAGGGTTTAGATTTCAGAGTTTAGGGTTAGGTTTTATGGTTTGAACCCGAGGTGTTTACTGTTTAGAATACAGTTGCGGACGTTTTAAGTCCCGTGTTTGTGACGCCCCCGGCCCGATCGTGCACTAATCATACACGCAAATGAACACGATCAAGCCTAAGGACTCACGGGAAGATATCACAACACAACTCTAAAACATAAATAAAGTCATACAAGCTTTATATTACAAGCCAGGGGCCTCGAGGGCTCGAATACATAAGCTTGCGAACAAGCGTCAGCGGAAGCATCAGATATCTGAGTACAGATATGAAATAGAAACAGAAAGGCCTTTAGAAAGGCGGGGCAAAATAAAACACTACGATCGAAAGGCGAAGGCCTCCTGCCTGGGACCCTCCGATCCTACTCCTGGTCGTCAGTCAACTCGTAGTAGTATCCATCCTCTGGGTAGTAGTAGTAGCGATCGTCGGGGCATCTGTCTCAGGGGGCTCCGTCCTCTGGTCACGTCAAACTGATATGGGGAGAAAAAGGAAAACAAAGCAACCGTGAGTACTCAGAAGTACTCAGCAAGCAAGGATCTACACTACATATGCAGCATTATCAAGGGGAGGCTGTATATGTGGACTGGGCTGCAGAAATGCCAGAATAGAGAGAAGGCCTAGTCCTATCGAAGACTAGCATCTTCAGCGGTCTTGCAGCAGTAGAAGAGAGTAGAACAATACCATATAATGTAGCAGTAATAATATCAACCTCACCCAGAGATCCTTTCTCGACTCCCTGCGAGAAAGCAATCCCAGAGCCATACAGTCATCAACCTCGTCCTGAGATCCTTTCTCGACTCCCTGTGAGAAAGCGATCCCAGAGCCAATACAGTCATCAACCTGTTAACGTCTCAAGGGTCCAGTTCTAGTTGTATCGATCGGGATACAACTCCGAGTGTCCTTTACCGTAGGACCGGCTATCGATAGAAGTGTTCTTCCCTGCAGGGGTGCACCAACTTACCCAACACGCTCGATTAACTTCGGCCGAACACACTTTCCTGGGTCATGCCCGGCCTCGGCCAAACGACACATCGCAACCCTACCTACAGCTCAGCAGAGAGGTCCCCGTCGGTCTACATCCTAAGCGCTCAGAGGTCTTGGGCCATCGCCCTGTGCACTCCGAGTCGTTGCGTGCAGGGGGAAGCCAGGCACCAGGGGGGCGCCGGTCCGTCCCGGCCGCAAGGCTGAACTAGACGTCTGACAGAGCTTTCGGCTGATGCTACGATGCAGAACGCCCATACTATGCCCACGTGATGGTTAGTGCTATCAGACCAGAGGCCTGCTCGGATCAAATATCCAAATCGTTAGGACTAGGGGCTTGCGGTAACGAGCAGAGACTCACGAAAGATGTGACCCCGTCGCCCCGTCTCGAGGACTTGCTGCAAGGGTTAAGAATGCCCGGCCGCGCCTCGTATTCACCACTCGGGCACCACACTGGCAACCCGCCTTCACATCACACGCGGGTACCCCTCAGGGTCGACCCGCCTTTCCAAGTAACATTGTAAAGTCCAAGTATCCGTGTGTCCATAACATCAGGGAATCCGAGGTATCACCCTCGTTGGATTCCTACTCGATGTCTCCGTCAAGGTGAACTCGGAGGAATCACCCTCACTGGGTCCACACTTGAGGTGTTGTACGACAGCGTCGTTATCGGAAGCGGTGAAGGAGGAATCACCCTCGATGACCACGACTGAATAGCTACTCTACAGAGTTAACATCAGAAGTGCTACAAGAGGTTTCACCCTCGGCACTCGATAGTAACGCTGCAGTGTCGTTACAACTAAAGGGGGTGATGTGCGGTGTCGGGGCCTGGTCTTCAATCCCGTTGATCGTGTCTTCGGATAATCCAGCGGGGCAGTCAGGACTAGTGGGGTCACTGATAGGTCTCTACCCAGCCTAAACTAAGCAGTTTAGGATATGCAAGTAATTATCAACAACAGGTTACAATAAAACAGGCTATGCATCAGAATAGGTAAAGCAGCAGCAGCAGCAGCAATTCTAATGCAAGCATGAGAAATTAGAATGGCGATATCGGGATGATCAAAGGGGGGGGGCTTGCCTGGTTGCTCGGCGGCAAGGGCAAGGTCGTCAGTGGTGTCTTCGGGCTCCGGAGCTGCGTCGGTCTCGGGGACGACGTCGGTGTCGGGGTCTAACGAGAGAGAAGAGGGGGAGGAAACAGTATAAATACACAGCAAATCATGAGCAACGCAAAGTACGGCATGACAATATGCAGTGCCGGGTGTGTTCTAACGTGTGGTTGCACGTCACCGAGGAAGGAGGAATCCATCCGGGAATGTTTTCCCGGTTCCGGACATTTGTCAGACAGATGATCGGAGGGGAACGGTTGCACGTTCGGATAGTTAGGGACGCGTGACGGACAAACGGAGCGCGTATTCGAATTCGTCTCGTCGTTCTGAGCAACTCTCATGTACAAAGTTTTTCCATTGGAGTTACGGATTAAAAGATATGATTTTCTAAAGTTTTTATTGATTTCTGAAATTTATTTAATTTATTTAAATCAAACATTATCCGAAACAGTGTCTTGCTGACGTCAGCATGACCTCAGCATGACGTCAGGACCAGTGGGTCCCACCTGTCATACTCACATTAGGCTAATTAGGTTAACTAATTAATTTACTGTATAATTAACACTAACTACTTAATTAGATTAACCTAATCAGGATTAATTAACTTAATTAATTAACTAATTAATTATTTAATTATTTAATTATTTTTATTTATTTTAATTTTTAATTTTTCAAAAAAAAAACGTTTCGGGGTGGGGCCCTGGGGTCAGTGGCCCAGGGGCGGACATGTCCGCGGCGCGCACGTCTGGGCGCCGGACATGTCTGGTGTCCAGAGGGAGTGCACGCGCGGGCGCGCGGGCAGAGGGGGGGGCCGCGGGCGCGGGGCCAGGCCACGCAGCGGCGCGGCGTCGGGCAAGCGCGAGCGGGCGCTGGGCGCGGCGACCGCGGTCGTGCGGGAGCGGGGCGGCGCGAGCAAGGCGAGGCGCGCGGCGCAGGGACGGGCGCGGTCCGGTGCGGCGCATCGGGAGGGATGGCGGAGCAGCGCGCAGCGGACGACGTGCGGGCGCGCGCGAGGCCACGCGAGCGCGTGCTCGGGCGCGGGGTCGCACCAGCGAGCGCGGTGGGGCGGTGCGCGTGCGTGCGTGCGCGGTAGACAGGCAACGGGCGCGCGGCGCGAACGGCGCAACGCCGACGCGGCGGTGGAGGCACGGGAGTGGGGGGGGAGGCGCGGCGCGCGGCCAGTCGGTGGTCGAAGGACAGAGAGGGGGGCGAAGGGGTTCGGGGTCTCACCCCCGTGGCAGGGGATCAGGCGGCGAGGCGCGAGGGAGCCGGTCGGGGAGGAGGCGAGGACGACGCGGCGAGTTCGAGGTGGAGGTGACGCGGTTCCGGGCGGCGAGGGCGTGCCGCGCTCGGGCGCCGGCGGCGCCGAGGGAGAGAGAGGAGGCGAGGGGGGGAAATGGGGGAACGGGTGTGGGTTAGGGTTCGGTGGTGGACCGGGGTGGGGGGTTAACGGGGGCATTGGGCCGCCTGGCGCCCGATGGCTTGCTGGCCGAGGCCCAGGGGGGGAGCGGGGGTTCTTTTCCCTTTTTTTTTCTTTTCTCTTTTCTTTTCTTTATTCCTATTCTCTGTTTAGTAAATTGTTAGGCCTCAAATTGAATTTTGTAAAACATAGGAACTGTTCCTATAAATACTAGGCATCCTCTACCACTGTGAAAAACTAGTTTGGAGTTAAAGGGATCTCACACAATTTTTATAATAATTAAAATGCATTAATCCTAGCTATTTTGACAATGTTAGAGCCACCTAATTATTTTATTTATTATTGGTTTCAATTTTAGAATAGTC
This sequence comes from Thinopyrum elongatum, assembly GCA_011799875.1. Classification (NCBI taxonomy): domain Eukaryota; kingdom Viridiplantae; phylum Streptophyta; class Magnoliopsida; order Poales; family Poaceae; genus Thinopyrum; species Thinopyrum elongatum. The sequence continues at coordinate 245,949,030 of CM022303.1, forward strand.
TCTGTAATATTTTCCATTTAATGAACAATTTAGTTTTATGTTGGACAACATTTATTTTCCACTTTCATTTAAATTTGAATTTGAGGTTAGGAGTTGAAATGCAATATGATGTTAATGATGATCATGCACTGTTAATCATGCTGACTTGGCATTATCAAAATGGAATTACTGTGGCTAACCACTGGGGGTGTTACAAATCTCCTCTACTAACAAGAATTCTCGTCCCGAGAATTAAGAGGTAGAAGGAAAAAGTTCGGGGTATTCCGCACGAAGATTATCCTCGCGTTCCCAAGTGGCTTCATCTTCAGTATGATTTAACCACTGAACTTTGAGGAACTTGGTAACTTTCTGGCGGGTCCGACGTTCAGCTTGATCGAGAATGCGGATCGGATGCTCCTTATAAGATAGGTCATCTTGCAATTCGAGCACCTCGTGATCCACTGCTCGGTGCGGAGATTCCTTGAAGCATTGACGAAGCTGCGACACGTGGAAGACGTCGTGGATATGAGAGAATTGCGGCGGCAATTCCAATTTATATGCCACCTGACCACGTCTAGCAACAATGCGGAAAGGACCAATGTAGCGTGGAGCTAGCTTGCCCTTGATTCCAAAACGGTGAGTGCCTTTCATCGGGGTGACTCGCAGATAAGCCTGATCACCAGGTTGATAAGTCAAACCCCATCGTTTGCGATCATAGTTGCTCTTCTGGCGGTCCTGAGCTGCCTTGAGGTTTTCACGGACGATACGAACTTGTTCTTCGGCGTGTTGAATAATATCTGGACCCACGAGCGGTCGTTCCCCAGTTTCTGACCAATTCAGAGGGGTTCGACATCTACGTCCATAGAGAACTTCAAAGGGGGCCATTTTCAGACTAGCTTGATAGCTGTTGTTATAAGAGAACTCGGCATATGGAAGAGATTCTTCCCACTTCTTGCCGAAAGAAATAACACAAGCCCGAAGCATGTCTTCAAGCACTTGATTGACTCGTTCGACTTGGCCTTGGGATTGGGGGTGATAAGCTGAACTCCAGGTGATATGAGTTCCCATAGCTGTTTGAAAACTTTCCCAGAAATGACCGGTGAATATGCTGCCACGGTCTGAACTGATCTCTTTCGGAATACCGTGGAGTGAAACAATTCTGGAGATATATAATTCTGCTAACTGACTAGCAGTGATCGTCTCCTTGACAGGCAGGAAGTGTGCAACTTTGGAGAGTTGGTCGACGACGACAAGAATAGCGTCGTGACCCTTCTGTGACCTGGGAAGTCCTGTAATGAAATCCATCTGAACCTTGTCCCATTTCCATAAAGGAATAGGTAACGGTTGCAGAATTCCAGCAGGCTTCTGATGTTCTGCTTTAACGCGACGACACACATCACATTCAGCAACATAACGAGCAATGTCCTGTTTCATTCTATACCACCAGTATCTTTGACGGAGATCACGATACATCTTGGTGCTACCCGGATGAATAGACAATGGTGTGTCATGTGCCTCCTTCATTACTTTGTCAGTCATGAGTTCGAAACGAGGTACCACAATGCGGTTTCTAAAATACAAGGTTCCATCTTCAGACAGCGAGAAATCCCTGTACTTTACAAGGTGAAGGTCTTTCTTCATCAGATCAACTTCAGCATCTTTAGCTTGCGCATTCTTAACAGCTTTCTCAAGATCTGGTTGTATCACAAGGTTATTAAGAGAACCCTGTGGAACAATACGCAGATTTAGCTTGCACAGTTGTTCAAAAAGTCGAGGTTGAGCTCGCCTAACCATGAGGTTGTCGCAATAGGACTTGCGGCTTAAGGCATCAGCCATCACGTTAGCCTTGCCAGGGGTATAGGATATACCCAAATCATAGTCCGAATGGCCTCCATCCATCTTTGCTGACGGAGGTTTAGAGATGGCTGAGTGAACAAGTACTTCAGACTTTTATGATCCGTGTATATCTCGCAACGATTACCGAGGAGGTAATGTCGCCATAACTGTAGTGCATAGATGACAGCAGCTAGTTCTAGATCATGTACCGGATAATTCTCTTCATGTGGGCGCAACTGACGAGAGCCATAAGCAATCACTTTACGCTCTTGCATTAGGACACAGCCTAATCCTTCACGGGATGCGTCACAATAGATCACAAAGTCTTTGTGGGTATCTGGAGGAGATAGTACTGGGGTATTGTAACGGATTGACATCTGCCCCAGTGGATAAAGAATGTACTCTGGATGTATCCCTGCTCGAACAGCTGGTAGCTGCGTCGCAGGGTGTGGTGGAAACAAACGATCCATCTGGAACAGAGGAAACTCATGATTGTCAAAAGACAAGGAGAAGTATAACCGATCTCGGAGAGAAAGGTTAAACAAAACAATGGAAAGGAAAATGATTATCAGACTAATCAGATCAATGTCAGGGAAATCGCACATATATCCAGCTCTCCGGGTGGACGAGAATTACGAGATCCTAAGTGTTGGCGTTAGTAAACTTTAGTTAACCCGAAAGGAAGAGAGGTCAGAGTCCCAGAGTAAAGATGAGGAATAAAAGATACTAATACCACCCAATCGGCGACGTGGGCCCGTAAGCCACACAGCCAAGTTAGTAAAACAGTTTTGGACCACTAGACTCAACTTCGGCCAAGGAGTTGGAAAGGGGGGTTCGTACAGTCAGTCGGCTCTGATACCAACTTGTGACGCCCCCGGCCCAATCGTGCACTAATCATACACGCAAATGCACACGATCAAGCCTAAGGACTCACGGGAAGATATCACAACACAACTCTAAAACATAAATAAAGTCATACAAGCTTTATATTACAAGCCAGGGGCCTCGAGGGCTCGAATACATAAGCTTGCGAACAAGCGTCAGCGGAAGCATCAGATATCTGAGTACAGATATGAAATAGAAACAGAAAGGCCATTAGAAAGGCGGGGCAAAATAAAACACTACGATCGAAAGGCGAAGGCCTCCTGCCTGGGACCCTCCGATCCTACTCCTGGTCGTCAATCAACTCGTAGTAGTATCCATCCTCTGGGTAGTAGTAGTAGCGATCGTCGGGGCATCTGTCTCAGGGGGCTCCGTCCTCTGGTCACGTCAAACTGATATGGGGAGAAAAAGGAAAACAAAGCAACCGTGAGTACTCAGAAGTACTCAGCAAGCAAGGATCTACACTACATATGCAGCATTATCAAGGGGAGGCTGTATATGTGGACTGGGCTGCAGAAATGCCAGAATAGAGAGAAGGCCTAGTCCTATCGAAGACTAGCATCTTCAGCGGTCTTGCAGCAGTAGAAGAGAGTAGAACAATACCATATAATGTAGCAGTAATAATATCAACCTCACCCAGAGATCCTTTCTCGACTCCCTGCGAGAAAGCAATCCCAGAGCCATACAGTCATCAACCTCGTCCTGAGATCCTTTCTCGACTCCCTGTGAGAAAGCGATCCCAGAGCCAATACAGTCATCAACCTGTTAACGTCTCAAGGGTCCAGTTCTATTTGTATCGATCGGGATACAACTCCGAGTGTCCTTTACCGTAGGACCGGCTATCGATAGAAGTGTTCTTCCCTGCAGGGGTGCACCAACTTACCCAACACGCTCGATTAACTTCGGCCGGACACACTTTCCTGGGTCATGCCCGGCCTCGGCCAAACGACACATCGCAACCCTACCTACAGCTCAGCAGAGAGGTCCCCGTCGGTCTACATCCTAAGCGCTCAGAGGTCTTGGGCCATCGCCCTGTGCACTCCGAGTCGTTGCGTGCAGGGGGAAGCCAGGCACCAGGGGGGCGCCGGTCCGTCCCGGCCGCAAGGCTGAACTAGACGTCTGACAGAGCTTTCGGCTGATTCTACGATGCAGAACGCCCATACTATGCCCACGTGATGGTTAGTGCTATCAGACCAGAGGCCTGCTCGGATCAAATATCCAAATCGTTAGGACTAGGGGCTTGCGGTAACGAGCAGAGACTCACGAAAGATGTGACCCCGTCGCCCCGTCTCGAGGACTTGCTGCAAGGGTTAAGAATGCCCGGCCGCGCCTCGTATTCACCACTCGGGCACCACACTGGCAACCCGCCTTCACATCACACGCGGGTACCCCTCAGGGTCGACCCGCCTTTCCAAGTAACATTGTAAAGTCCAAGTATCCGTGTGTCCATAACATCAGGGAATCCGAGGTATCACCCTCGTTGGATTCCTACTCGATGTCTCCGTCAAGGTGAACTCGGAGGAATCACCCTCACTGGGTCCACACTTGAGGTGTTGTACGACAGCATCGTTATCGGAAGCGGTGAAGGAGGAATCACCCTCGATGACCACGACCGAATAGCTACTCTACAGAGTTAACATCAGAAGTGCTACAAGAGGTTTCACCCTCGGCACTCGATAGTAACGCTGCAGTGTCGTTACAACTAAAGGGGGTGATGTGCGGTGTCGGGGCCTGGTCTTCAATCCCGTTGATCGGGTCTTCGGATAATCCAGCGGGGCAGTCAGGACTAGTGGGGTCACTGATAGGTCTCTACCTAGCCTAAACTAAGCAGTTTAGGATATGCAGGTAATTATCAACAACAGGTTACAATAAAACAGGCTATGCATCAGAATAGGTAAAGCAGCAGCAGCAGCAGCAATTCTAATGCAAGCATGAGAAATTAGAATGGGCGATATCGGGATGATCAAAGGGGGGGGGGGGCTTGCCTGGTTGCTCGGCGGCAAGGGCAAGGTCGTCAATGGTGTCTTCGGGCTCCGGAGCTGCGTCGGTCTCGGGGACGACGTCGGTCTCGGGGTCTAACGAGAGAGAAGAGGGGGAGGAAACAGTATAAATACACAGCAAATCATGAGCAACGCAAAGTACGGCATGACAATATGCAGTGCCGGGTGTGTTCTAACGTGTGGTTGCACGTCACCGAGGAAGGAGGAATCCATCCGGGAATGTTTTCCCGGTTCCGGACATTTGTCAGACAGATGACCGGAGGGGAACGGTTGCACGTTCGGATAGTTAGGGACGCGTGACGGACAAACGGAGCGCGTATTCGAATTCGTCTCGTCGTTCTGAGCAACTCTCATGTACAAAGTTTTTCCATTGGAGTTACGGATTAAAAGATATGATTTTCTAAAGTTTTTATTGATTTCTGAAATTTATTTAATTTATTTAAATCAAACATTATCCGAAACAGTGTCTTGCTGACGTCAGCATGACGTCAGGACCAGTGGGTCCCACCTGTCATACTCACATTAGGCTAATTAGGTTAACTAATTAATTTACTGTTTAATTAACACTAACTACTTAATTAGATTAACCTAATCAGGATTAATTAACTTAATTAATTAACTAATTAATTATTTAATTAATTAATTATTTTTATTTATTTTAACTTTTAATTTTTCAAAAAAAAACGTTTCGGGGTGGGGCCCTGGGGTCAGTGGCCCAGGGGCGGACATGTCCGCGGCGCGCACGTCTGGGCGCCGGACATGTCTGGTGTCCAGAGGGAGTGCACGCGCGGGCGCGCGGGCGGAGGGGGGGCCGCGGGCGCGGGGCCAGGCCACGTAGCGGCGCGGCGTCGGGCAAGCGCGAGCGGGCGCTAGGCGCGGCGACCGCGGTTGTGCGGGAGCGGGGCGGCGCGAGCAAGGCGAGGCGCGCGGCGCAGGGACGGGCGCGGTCCGGTGCGGCGCATCGGGAGGGATGGCGGAGCAGCGGGCAGCGGACGACGTGCGGGCGCGCGCGAGGCCACGCGAGCGCGTGCTCGGGCGCGGGGTCGCACCAGCGAGCGCGGACGAGCGCGGTGGGGCGGTGCGCGTGCGTGCGTGCGCGGTAGACAGGCAACGGGCGCGCGGCGCGAACGGCGCAACGCCGACGCGGCGGTGGAGGCACGGGAGTGGGGGGGGAGGCGCGGCGCGCGGCCGGTCGGTGGTCGAAGGACAGAGAGGGGGGCGAAGGGGTTCGGGGTCTCACCCCCGTGGCAGGGGATCAGGCGGCGAGGCGCGAGGGAGCCGGCCGGGGAGGAGGCGAGGACGACGCGGCGAGTTCGAGGCGGAGGCGACGCGGTTCCGGCAGCGACACGAGCAGACGGGGTGCACATGCGAACACAAAATTCGAGCAAAGGCCACACGCAGGCGGACGCCGAGGAGAGAGAGGAGGCGAGGGGGGGAAATGGGGGGAACGGGTGGGGTTAGGTTCGGTGGTGGACCGGGGGGGGGGGGGTTATACGGGGGCGCTGGGCAGGCCTGGCGGCCCGATGGCTTGGTGGGCGAGGCCCAGGGGGGGAGCGGGGGTTCCTTTTCCCTTTTTTTTCTGTTTTCTTTCCTCGTTTCTTTTCTTTAGTCCTATTCTCTGTTTAGTAAATTGTTAGGCCTCAAATTGAATTTGTAAAACATAGAACTGTTCCAATAAATACTAGGCAGCCTCTACCACTGTCAAAAACTGGTTTGGAGTTTAAAGGGATGATCACACAATTTTTATAATAATTAAAATGCATTAATCCTAAGCTATTTTGACAATGCTAGGAGCCACCTAATTATTTTATTTATTATTGGTTTCAATTTTAGAATAGTCTCTGTAATATTTTCCAATTTAATGAACAATTGTTTTATTATGTTGGACAAACTTTTATTTTCCACTTTCATTTAAATTTGAATGAGGTTAGGAGTTGAAATGCAATATGATGTTAATGATGATCATGCCTGTTAATCATGTTTGATGGCATTATCAAAATGGAATTACTCGGGCTAACCACGGGGGGTGTTTACAGTGTTTAGGGTTAGGACAATTTTTTTTAATCACAAAATTCCAAAGGGAATATAATTTCGGAGTTTAGGCCGTTTTAGGGTTGAGAGTTAGGCTTTAGATTTCCAAGTTTATGGTTTAGGTTTTAGGGTTGAACCTTTAGTGTTTATTGATTTGAATAGAGTTCGGACGTTTTAAGTCCCGGGTTTAGGGTTTTCAGACTTCATTGTAGTGCTTTTCAATTTCAGACTAATTTAGCTCAAAGAATCATAAAATGCATGAAAAATAGCAAATCAAGTCAAAAAGGGTTGAAATTTAGGATGTGCTTGGAATGTTTCATATTGAACACACAAAAAATCTTCATTTGAAATAAGATTAAAAAATGAAATGTCTTTGTAACAGCTGAATTTTCTCTAAAACCCTGTTACTTCGAAAGATATGGTCAGTTTGGACACGAAGTGCATCCAGTTTTTGCCATAACCCTCTCAACTTTTTAGAACAAGTATTTGGGTGAAATATGATACACATGCCAAGTTTCAACATTTTAGAGTCCATTTGTACTGCCTTTTAATTTCAGGCTAATTAGCTCAAAATCATTAAATGCATGAAAAAATAGCAATGAAGTAAAAAAGGTTGAAATTTAAGGATGTGGCTTTGAATGGTTCATATTGAACACACAAAAAATCTTCAGTTAATATTAGTTCAAAAAATGAAATGTGGTTAAACTCTGTCAAACAGTGGTCAAACTACTTATTCAATAATATTAGTGTTACTAAATAATTATGTTTTTTAGAATAATAATTTCAAACTCAAACGGTGATGATAGCGTGTGACATCATGGTCACATTTTTCTAATAATAATGGATATATTATTTGTCGAATTTTTGATTTAAAGATTTAAAGATATTAAATGAATAAATGGCATAACAATATTATTATATTATTACTTATTTTATTTTCATTGAAATTCAATATTATTATTACTATTTTATTTTGAATATTTTTGTATTATTTTGGATTTTAGATTTTTTTTAGAATTTTTATTTGTTTGTCAATTTTTCTTTTTTTGAAGTATTTTCGAGTTTTTAATTATATTTTGTTTGTTAATCATTGTTGTATATATTTAATAATTGTTTGGAAATCAAAAATTAAATCATGTGGAACATAGACCTAAGGGTTAACAGGATTGATAGCTTACTATTGTTAGGAAAACAAACAACAATGATGGACTTGAAACTAGGGGTGATAGAACCTGAAAGTTAAGCGTGCTCGGGCTGGAGTAGGGAGGGTATAGAGTGACGGCCGGGAAGTTAGACGATTTGGAAGAGTGCTGATTAGAGATTAATCTGAAGCAGTGAGGAGGCGTGATTAGAGATTAAATTATCAAATAATTCAAAGTTTTGAAAATCAGAAGAAAAAATAAAAAAAAATCAATTTTTTTTCGTTCAACAATTTTTAAAATCACGAATTCCAAAGGGAAAATAGAGTTTTTGGACGTTCTTTTAGGTGTTTAGGGCATAGGTTTAGATTTCAGAGTTTAGGGTTAGGTTTTATGGTTTGAACCGAGGTGTTTACTGTCAGAACTACAGTATCGGACGTTTTAAGTCCGCGGTTTAGGTTTAGGACAATTTTTTCAAATCACAAATTCCAAAGGGAAAATAGAGTTTTTGGACGTTTTAGACGTTTTTAGGGTTTAGGGCTAGGGTTTAGATTTCCAGAGTTTAGGGTTAGGTTTTATGGTTTGAACCCGAGGTGTGTTACTGTTTAGAATACAGTTAGCGGACGTTTTAAGTCCCGGTTTTAGGGTTTAGGACAATTTTTTAAAATCACAAAATTCCAAAGGGAAAATAGAGTTTTTGGACGTTTTAGACGTTTTAGGGTTGAGAGTTAGGCTTTAGATTTCCAAGTTTAGGGTTAGGTTTTAGGGTTTGAACTATAAGTTGTTTTTTTAGAATAGAGTTTCGGACATTTTAAGTCGTGTTAGGGTTTTTCAGAGTTCATTTGTAGTGCTTTTAATTTCGACTAATTTAGCTCAAAGAATCATAAAATGCATGAAAAAATAGCAAATAAGTCAAAAAGGGGTTGAAATTTAGGGAGTGGGCTTTGAATGTTTCATATTGAACACAAAAAATCTTCATTTGAAATAAGATTAAAAAATGAAATGTCTTTGTAACAGCTGAATTTTCGTCTAAAACCCTGTTACTTCGAAAGATATGGTCCAGTTGTACACGAAGTGCATCCAGTTTTGCATAACCCAATCAACTTTAGCACAAGCTATTTGGGTGAAATGATGATACCATGCCAAGTTTCAACATTTTAGAGTCCATGTACTGTTTTAATTTCAGGCTAATTTAGCTCAAAGAATCATTAAATGCATGAAAAATAGCAAATGAAGTAAAAAAGGTGTTGAATTTAAGGATGTGGTTTGAATGGTTCATATTGAACACACAAAAATTCTTCTAGTTAATATTAGTTAAAAAATGAATGTGGTTAAACTCTGGTCAAACATTGGTCAAACTACTTATTCAATAAATATTAGTGTTACTAATAATTATTGGTTTTTAAATAATAATTTCAAACTCAAACGGATGAAGCGTGTGACATCATGGTCACATTTTCTACAAATATGGATATATTTTTGTCGAATTTTGATTTAAAGATTTAAAGATATTAAATGAATAAATGGCATAACAATATTATTATTATTATTATTTATTTTATTTTCATTGAAATTCAATATTATTATTACTTATTTTATTTTGAAATTTTTGTATTATTTTGGATTTTTAGATTTTTTTTTAGAATTTTTTATTTGTTTGTAATTTTTTCTTTTTTTGAAGTATTTTCGAGTTTTTAAATTAATTATTTTTGTTTGTTAATCATTGTTGTATATTTTAATAATTGTTTGGAAATCAAAAAATTAAATCATGTGACATCTAGACCTAAGGGTTAACAGGATTGATAGCTTACTATTGTTAGGAAAACAACAAATGCGGACTTTGAAACTAGGGGTGATAGAACCTGAAAGTTAAGCGTGCTCGGGCTGGAGTAGTGAGAGGATGGGTGACCGGCCGGGAAGTTAGACGATTTGGAATGAGTGCTGATTAGAGATTAAATTCTGAAGCAGTGAGGAGGCGTGATTAGAGATTAAATTATCAAATAATTCAAAGTTTTGAAAATCAGAAGAAAAAAATAAAAAAAAATCAATTTTTTTTCGTTTCAACAATTTTTTAAAATCACGAAATTCCAAAGGGAAAATAGAGTTTTTGGACGTTTTTAGGGTTTAGGGCTAGGGTTTAGATTTCAGAGTTTAGGGTTAGGTTTTATGGTTTGAACCCGAGGTGTTTACTGTTCAGAATACAGTATCGGACGTTTTAAGTCCCGGGTTTAGGGTTTAGGACAATTTTTTCAAATCACAAAATTCCAAAGGGAAAATAGAGTTTTTGGACGTTTTAGACGTTTTTAGGGTTTAGGGCTAGGGTTTAGATTTCAGAGTTTAGGGTTAGGTTTTATGGTTTGAACCCGAGGTGTTTACTGTTTAGAATACAGTTGCGGACGTTTTAAGTCCCGGGTTTAGGGTTTAGGACAATTTTTTAAAATCACAAAATTCCAAAGGGAAAATAGAGTTTTTGGACGTTTTAGACGTTTTAGGGTTGAGAGTTAGGCTTTAGATTTCCAAGTTTAGGGTTAGGTTTTAGGGTTTGAACCTATACTGTTTACTGTTTAGAATAGAGTTTCGGACATTTTAAGTCCTGTGTTCAGGGTTTTCAGAGTTCATTTGTAGTGCTTTTCAATTTCAGACTAATTTAGCTCAAAGAATCATAAAATGCATGAAAAAATAGCAAATCAAGTCAAAAAGGGTTGAAATTTAGGGATGTGGCTTTGAATGTTTCATATTGAACACACAAAAAATCTTCATTTGAAATAAGATTAAAAAAATGAAATGTCTTTGTAACAGCTGAATTTTCGTCTAAAACCCTGTTACTTCGAAAGATATGGTCCAGTTTGTACACGAAGTGCATCCAGTTTTTGCCATAACCCAATCAACTTTTTAGCACAAGCTATTTGGGTGAAATGATGATACCATGCCAAGTTTCAACATTTTTAGAGTCCATTTGTACTGCTTTTTATTTTTAAGGAGAAGTCCTAAGTCCTGGTTCGCCGGCCTGGCGGCCCGATGGCTGCTGGGCCGAGGCCCAGGGGGGGAGCGGGGGTTCTTTCCCCTTTTTTTCTTTTTCTTTCCTCTTTTCTTTTCTTTATTCCTATTCTCTGTTTAGTAATTGTTAGGCCTCAAATTGAATTTTGTAAAACATAGGAACTGTTCCAATAAATACTAGGCATCCTCTACCACTGTCAAAAACTAGTTTGGAGTTAAAGGGATCTCACACAATTTTTATAATAATTAAAATGCATTAATCCTAGCTATTTTGACAATGTTAGAGCCACCTAATTATTTTATTTATTATTGGTTTCAATTTTAGAATAGTCTCTGTAATATTTTCCATTTAATGAACAATTTAGTTTTATGTTGGACAACTTTTATTTTCCACTTTCATTTAAATTTGAATTTGAGGTTAGGAGTTGAAATGCAATATGATGTTAATGATGATCATGCACTGTTAATCATGCTGACTTGGCATTATCAAAATGGAATTACTGTGGCTAACCACTGGGGGTGTTACAGTGTTTAGGGTTTAGGACAATTTTTTTAAATCACAAAATTCCAAAGGGAAAATAGAATTTTCGGACGTTTTAGACGTTTTAGGGTTGAGAGTTAGGCTTTAGATTTCCAAGTTTATGGTTAGGTTTTAGGGTTTGAACCTTTAGTGTTTACTGTTTAGAATAGAGTTTCGGACGTTTTAAGTCCCGGGTTTAGGGTTTTCAGACTTCATTTGTAGTGCTTTTCAATTTCAGACTAATTTAGCTCAAAGAATCATAAAATGCATGAAAAAATAGCAAATCAAGTCAAAAAGGGTTGAAATTTAGGGATGTGGCTTTGAATGTTTCATATTGAACACACAAAAAATCTTCATTTGAAATAAGATTAAAAAAATGAAATGTCTTTGTAACAGCTGAATTTTCGTCTAAAACCCTGTTACTTCGAAAGATATGGTCCAGTTTGTACACGAAGTGCATCCAGTTTTTGCCATAACCCTCTCAACTTTTTAGCACAAGCTATTTGGGTGAAATGATGATACCATGCCAAGTTTCAACATTTTTAGAGTCCATTTGTACTGCTTTTTAATTTCAGGCTAATTTAGCTCAAAGAATCATTAAATGCATGAAAAAATAGCAAATGAAGTAAAAAAGGTTGAAATTTAAGGATGTGGCTTTGAATGGTTCATATTGAACACACAAAAATTCTTCAGTTAATATTAGTTCAAAAAATGAAATGTGGTTAAACTCTGGTCAAACAGTGGTCAAACTACTTATTCAATAAATATTAGTGTTACTAAATAATTATTGTTTTTTAGAATAATAATTTCAAACTCAAACGGTGAAGCGTGTGACATCATGGTCACATTTTTCTAATAATAATGGATATATTATTTGTCGAATTTTGATTTAAAGATTTAAAGATAATAAGATGTGAAGAGATGAGCGCATAACAATATTATTATTATTATTATTATCTTTATTTTCATTGAAATTCAATATTATTATTACTTATTTTATTTCGAAATTTTTGTATTATTTTGGATTTTTAGATTTTTTTTAGAATTTTTTATTTGTTTGTAATTTTTTCTTTTTTTGAAGTATTTTCGAGTTTTTAAATTAATTATTTTTGTTTGTTAATCATTGTTGTATATTTTGATAATTGTTTGGAAATCAAAAAATTAAATCATGTGACATCTAGACCTAAGGGTTAACAGGATTGATAGCTTACTATTGTTAGGAAAACAACAAATGCGGACTTTGAAACTAGGGGTGATAGAACCTGAAAGTTAAGCGTGCTCGTGCTGGAGTAGTGAGAGGATGGGTGACCGGCCGGGAAGTTAGACGATTTGGAATGAGTGCTGATTAGAGATTAAATTCTGAAGCAGTGAGGAGGCGTGATTAGAGATTAAATTATCAAATAATTCAAAGTTTTGAAAATCAGAAGAAAAAAATAAAATAAAATCAATTTTTTTTCGTTTCAACAATTTTTTAAAATCACGAAATTCCAAAGGGAAAATAGAGTTTTTGGACGTTTTTAGGGTTTAGGGCTAGGGTTTAGATTTCAGAGTTTAGGGTTAGGTTTTATGGTTTGAACCCGAGGTGTTTACTGTTCAGAATACAGTATCGGACGTTTTAAGTCCCGGGTTTAGGGTTTAGGACAATTTTTTCAAATCACAAAATTCCAAAGGGAAAATAGAGTTTTTGGACGTTTTAGACGTTTTTAGGGTTTAGGGCTAGGGTTTAGATTTCAGAGTTTAGGGTTAGGTTTTATGGTTTGAACCCGAGGTGTTTACTGTTTAGAATACAGTTGCGGACGTTTTAAGTCCCGGGTTTAGGGTTTAGGACAATTTTTTAAAATCACAAAATTCCAAAGGGAAAATAGAGTTTTTGGACGTTTTAGACGTTTTAGGGTTGAGAGTTAGGCTTTAGATTTCCAAGTTTAGGGTTAGGTTTTAGGGTTTGAACCTATACTGTTTACTGTTTAGAATAGAGTTTCGGACATTTTAAGTCCCGTGTTCAGGGTTTTCAGAGTTCATTTGTAGTGCTTTTCAATTTCAGACTAATTTAGCTCAAAGAATCATAAAATGCATGAAAAAATAGCAAATCAAGTCAAAAAGGGTTGAAATTTAGGGATGTGGCTTTGAATGTTTCATATTGAACACACAAAAATTCTTCATTTGAAATAAGATTAAAAAAATGAAATGTCTTTGTAACAGCTGAATTTTCGTCCGAAACCCTGTTACTTCGAAAGATATGGTCCAGTTTGTACACGAAGTGCATCCAGTTTTTGCCATAACCCTCTCAACTTTTTAGCACAAGCTATTTCGGTGAAATGGTGATACCATGCCAAGTTTCAACATTTTCAGAGTCCATTTGTAGTGCTTTTTAATTTCAGGCTAATTTAGCTCAGAGAATCATTAAATGCATGAAAAAATAACAAATGAAGTAAAAAAGGTTGAAATTTAAGGATGTGGCTTTGAATGGTTCATATTGAACACACAAAAATTCTTCAGTTAATATAAGTTAAAAAAAATGAAATGTGGTTAAACTCTGGTCAAACAGTGGTCAAACTACTTATTCAATAAATATTAGTGTTACTAAATAATTATTGTTTTTTAGAATAATAATTTCAAACTCAAACGGTGAAGCGTGTGACATCATGGTCAGGAAAACAACAAATGCGGACTTTGAAACTAGGGGTGATAGAACCTGAAAGTTAAGCGTGCTCGGGCTGGAGTAGTGAGAGGATGGGTGACCGGCAGGGAAGTTAGACGATTTGGAATGAGTGCTGATTAGAGATTAGAGATTAAATTCTGAAGCAGTGAGGAGGGGTGATTAGAGATTAAATTATCAAATAATTCAAAGTTTTCAAAATCAGAAGAAAAAAATAAAAAAAATTCAAATTTTTTTGTTTCAACAATTTTTTAAAATCACCAAATTCCAAAGGGAAAATAGAGTTTTTGGACGTTTTTAGGGTTTAGGGCTAGGGTTTAGATTTCAGAGTTTAGGGTTAGGTTTTATGGTTTGAACCCGAGGTGTTTACTGTTCAGAATACAGTATCGGACATTTTAAGTCCCGGGTTTAGGGTTTAGGACAATTTTTTCAAATCACAAAATTCCAAAGGGAAAATAGAGTTTTTGGACGTTTTAAATGTTTTAGAGTTTAGGGCTAGGGTTTAGATCTCCAAGTTTAGGGTTAGGTTTTAGGATTTGAACCTTTAGAGTTTACTGTTTAGAATAGAGTTTCGGACGTTTTAAGTCCCGGGTTTAGGGTTTTCAGAGTTCATTTGTAGTGGTTTTCAATTTCAGGCTAATTTAGCTCAAAGAATCATAAAATACATGAAAAAATAGCAAATGAAGTCAAAAAGGTTTGAAATTTAAGGATGTGGCTTTGAATGGTTTGTATTGAACACACAAAAATTCTTTAGTTAATATAAGTTTAAAAAAATGAAATGTGGTCAAACTCTGGTCATACAGTGGTGAAACAGTGGTCAAACAATGGTCAAACTACTTATTCAATAAATATTAGTGTTACTAAATAATTATTGTTTTTTAGAATAATAATTTCAAACTCAAACGGTGAAGCGTGTGAAATCATGGTCACATTTTACTGATAATAATGGATATATTATTTGTCAAATTTTGATTTACAGATTTAAAGATATTAAATGAATAAATGGCATTATAAAAATAATAATATTATTACTTATTTTATTTTCATTGAAATTCAATATTATTATTACTTATTTTATTTTGACCTTTTGTATTATTTTGGATTTTTTTTTGAGAATTTTTGTAATTTTTTCCTTTTTTTGAAGTATTTTTGAGTTTTTAAATTAATCATTGTTGTTTATTTTAATAATTGTTTGGAAATCAAAAAATTAAATCATGTTACATCAAGACCTAAGGGTTAACACGAGTGATAGCTTACTATTGTTAGGAAAACAACAAGTGCGGACTTGGAAACTAGGGGTGATAGAACCTGAAAGTTAAGCGTGCTCGGGCTGGAGTAGTGAGAGGATGGGTGACCGGCCGGGAAGTTAGACGATTTGGAATGAGTGCTGATTAGAGATTAGAGATTAAATTCTGAAGTAGTGAGGAGGGGTGATTAGAGATTAAATTATCAAATAATTCATAGTTTTGAAAATCAGAAAAAAATTATTAAATTATCAAATAATTCAAAGGGAAAATAGAAGTGTTGGATGTTTTAGACGTTTTTAGTGTTTAGGGATAGGGTTTAGATTTCAGAGTCTAGTGTTAGGTTTTATGGTTTGAACCCGAGGTGTTTACTGTTTAGAATACAGTTTCGGATGTTTTAAGTCTCGGGTTTATGGTTTATGATAATTTTTTAAAATCGCAAAATTCCAAAGGGAAAATAGAGTTTTTGGACGTTTTAAACGTTTTAGGGTTTAGGGCTAGGGTTTAGATTTCCAAGTTTAGGGTTAGGTTTTAGGGTTTGTACCTTTGTGTTTACTGTTTAGAATAGAGTTTCGGACGTTTTAAGTCCCGGGTTTAGGGTTTTCAGAGTTCAATTTTAGTGCTTTTAAATTTCAGGCTAATTTAGCTCAAAGAATCATAAAATGCATGAAAAACTAGCAAATGAAGTCAAAAAGGGTTGAAATTTAAGGATGTGGCTTTGAATGGTTCATATTGAACATATAAAAATTCCTCAGTTGAAATAAGATTAAAAAAATGAAATGTCTTTGTAACAGCTGAGTTTTAGTCCAAAACCCTGTTACTTCAAAAGAGATGGTCCAGTTTGTACACGAAGTGCATCCAGTTTTTGCCATAACCCTCTCAACTTTTTAGCACAAGCTATTTGGGTGAAATGATGATACCATGCCAAGTTTTTGAGAATTTTTTATTTTTTTTTGAGAATTTTTTTATTAATTTTTTTCTTTTTTTGAAGTATTTTTGAGTTTTTAAATAAATCATTTTTGTTTGTTAATCATTGTTGTTTATTTTAATAATTGTTTGGAAATCAAAAAATTAAATCATGTGACATCAAGACCAAAGGGTTAACAGGAGTGATAGCTTACTATTGTGAGGAAAACAACAAGTGCAGACTTGGATACTAGGTGTGATAGAACCTGAAAGTTAAGCGTGCTCGGGCTGGAGTAGTAAGAGGATGCGGGACGGCCGGGACATTAGACGATTTGGAATGAGTGCTAATTAGAGATTAGAGATTAAATTCTGAAGCAGTGAGGAGGGGTGATTAGAGATTAAATTGTCAAATAATTCAAAGATTTGAAAGTCAGAAAAAAAATTCAAATTTTTTCGTTTCGACAATTTTTTAAAATCACCAAATTCCAAAGGGAAAATAGAGTTTTTGGACGTTTTAGGCGTTTTTAGGGTTTAGGGCTAGGGTTTAGATTTCAGAGTTTAGGGATAGGTTTTATGGTTTGAACCCGAGGTGTTTACTGTTTAGAATACAGTATCGGATGTTTTAAGTCCCGGGTTTAGGGTTTAGGACAATTTTTTAAAATCACAAAATTCCAAAGGGAAAATAGAGTTTTTTGATGTTTTAAACGTTTTAGGGTTTAGGGCTAGTGTTTAGATTTCCAAGTTTAGGGTTAGGTTTTAGGGTTTGAATTTTTAGTGTTTACTGTTTAGAATAGAGTTTCGGACGTTTTAAGTCCCGGGTTTAGGGTTTTCAGAGTTCATTTGTAGTGGTTTTCAATTTCACGCTAATTTAGCTCAAAGAATCATAAATTGCATGAAAAAATAGCAAATGAAGTCAAAAAGGGTTCAAATTTAAGGATGTGGCTTTGAACGGTTCATATTGAACACACAAAAATTCTTCAGTTGAAATAAGATTAAAAAAATGAAATGTCTTTGTAACAGCTGAGTTTTTGTCCGAAACCCTGTTACTTCGGAAGAGATGGTCCAGTTTGTACACGAAGTGCATCCAATTTTTGCCATAACCCTCTCAACTTTTTAGCACAAGCTATTTGGGTGAAATGATGATACCATGCCAAGTTTCAACCTTTTCAGAGTCCATTTGTAGTGCTTTTCAATTTCATGCTAACTTAGCTAAAGAATCATTAAATGCGTGAAAAATAGCAAATGAAGTAAAAAAGGGTTGAAATTTAAGGATGTGGCTATGAATGGTTCATATTGAACACACAAAAATTCTTTAGTTAATATAAGTTAAAAAAATGAAATGTAGTCAAACTCTGGTCAAACAGTGGAGAAACATTTGTCAAACAATGGTCAAACTACTTATTCAATAAATATTAGTGTTACTAAATAATTATTGTTTTTTAGAATAATAATTTCAAACTCAAACGGTGAGGCGTGGGACATCATGGTCACATTTTTCTGATAATAGTTGATATATTTTTTGTCAAATTTCGATTTATAGATTTAAAGATATTAAATGAATAAATGGCATAATATTAATAATATTACTTATTTTATTTCCATTGAAATTCAATATTATTATTACTTATTTTATTTTGACCTTTTTGTATTATTTTGGATATTTTTTTGAGAATTTTGAGAATTTTTTCCTTTTTTTGAAGTATTTTTGAGTTTATAAATTAATCATTGTTGTTTATTTTAATAATTGTTTGGAAATCAAAAAATTAAATCATGTGACGTCAAGACCTAAGGGTTAAGAGGAGTGATAGCTTACTATTGTCAGGAAAACAACAAGTGCAGACTTGGATACTAGGGGTGATAGAACCTGAAAGTTAAGCGTGCTCGGGCTAGAGTAGTGAGAGGATGGGTGACCGGCCAGGAAGTTAGACGATTTGGAATGAGTGCTGATTAGAGATTAGAGATTAAATTCTGAAGCACTGAGGTGGGGTGATTAGAGATTAAATCGTCAAATAATTCAAAGATTTTGAAATCAGAAGAAAGAAAATTAAAAAAAAATTCATTTCGACAATTTTTTAAAATCACCAAATTCCAAAGGGAAAATAGAGTTTTTGGACGTTTTAGACGTTTTTAGGGTTTAGGGCTACGGTTTAGATTTCAGAGTTTAGGGTTAGGTTTTATGGTTTGAACCCGAGGTGTTTACTGTTGAAAATACAGTTTTGGACGTTTTAAGTCCCGGGTTTAGGGTTTAGGATAATTTTTTAAAATCACAAAATTCCAAAGGGAAAATAGAGTTTTTGGACGTTTAAACGTTTTAGGGTTTAGGGCTAGGGTTTAGATTTCCAAGTTTAGGGTTAGGTTTTAGGGTTTGAACCTTTTGTGTTTACTGTTTAGAATAGAGTTTCGGACTTTTTAAGTCCCGGGTTTAGGGTTTTCAGAGTTCATTTGTAGTGCTTTTCAATTTCAGGTTAATTTAGCTCAAAGAATCATAAAATGCAAGAAAAAAATAGCAAATGAAGTAAAAAAGGGTTGAAATTTAAGGATGTGGCTTTGAATGGTTCATATTGAAGACACAAAAATTCTTCAGTTAATATAAGTTTTAAAAATGAAATGTGGTCAAACAGTGGTCAAACTACTTATTCAATAAGTATTAGTGTTACTAAATAATTATTGTTTTTTAGAATAATAATTTCAAACTCAAACGATGAAGCGTGTGACATCATGGTCACATTTTTCTGATAATAATGGATATATTATTTGTCGAATTTCGATTTACAGATTTAAAGATATTAAATGAATAAATGGCATAATAATAATATTAATATTATTTACTTATTTTATTTTCATTGAAATGCAATATTATTATTACTTATTTTATTTTGAACTTTTTATACTATTTTGGATTTTTTTTGTAATTTTTTCCTTTTTTGAAGTATTTTCGAGTTTTTAAATTAATCATTGTTGTTTATTTTAATAATTGTTTGGAAATCAAAAAATTTAATCTTGTGACACCAAGACCTAAGGGTTAACAGGATTGATAGCTTACTATTGTCAGGAAAACAACAAGTGCAGACTTGGAAACTAGGGGTGATAGAACCTGAAAGTTAAGCATGCTCGGGCTGGAGTAGTGAGAGGATGGGTGACCGGCCAGGAAGTTAGATGATTTGGAATGAGTGCTGATTAGAGATTAAATTCTGAAGCACTGAGGTGGGGTGATTAGAGATTAAATCGTCAAATAATTCAAAGATTTGAAAATCAAAAGAAAAATAATAATAAAAATTTAAGAAATTTTTCTGTTTCGGCAATTTTTTAAAATCACCAAATTCCAAAGGGAAAATAGAGTTTTTGGACGTTTTAGAGGTTTTTAGGGTTTAGGGCTTGGGTTTAGATTTCATAGTTTAGGGTTAGGTTTTATGGTTTAAACCCAAGGTGTTTACAGTTTAGAATACGGTTTCGGACGTTTTAAGTCCCGGGTTTAGGGTTTAGGACAATTTTTTAAAATCACAAAATTCCATAGGGAAAATAGAGTTTTTGGACGTTTAAACGTTTTAGGATTTAGTGCTAGGGTTTAGATTTCCAATTTTAGGGTTAGGTTTTAGGGTTTGAACCTTTAGTATTTACTGTTTAGAATAGAGTTTCGGACGTCTTAAGTCCCGGGTTTAGGGTTTTCAGAGTTCATTTGTAGTGCTTTTCAATTTTAGGCTAATTTAGCTCAAACAATCATAAAATGCATGAAAAAATACCAAATGAAGTCAAAAAGGGTTGAAATTTAAGGATGTGGCTTTGAATGGTTCATATTGAACACACAAAAATTCTTCAGTTAAAATAAGATTAAAAAAATGAAATGGCTTTGTAACAGCTGAATTTTCGTCCGAAACCCAGTTACTTCGAAAGAGATGGTCCAGTTTGTACACGAAGTGCATCCAGTTTTTTCCATAACCCTCTCAACTTTTTAGCACAAGCTATTTGGGTGAAATGATGATACCATGCCAAGTTTAAACCTTTTCAGAGTTCATTTGTAGTGCTTTTCAATTGCAGGCTAATTTAGCTCAAAGAACCATTAAATGCATGAAAAAATAGCAAATGAAGTACAAAAGGGTTGAAATTTAAAGTTGTGGCTATGAATGGTTCATATTGAACACACAAAAATTCTTTTGTTAATATAAGTTTAAAAAAATGAAAAGTGGTCAAACTCTGGTGAAACAGTGGTCAAACAATGGTCAAACTACTTATTCAATAAATATTAGTGTTACTAAATAAATATTGTTTTTTAGAATAATAATTTCAAACTCAAACGGTGAGGCATAATGGTCACATTTTTCTAATAATAATGGATATATTATTTGTAAAATTTCGATTTACAGATTTAAAGATATTAAATGAATAAATGGCATAATAATACTAATATTACCTTTTTTATTTCCATTGAAATTCAATATTATTATTACTTATTTTATTTTGACCTTTTTGTGTTATTTTGCGTTTTTTTGATTTTTTTTAGAATTTTATTTTTTTTGTTGTAATTTTTCCTTTTTTTTGAAGTATTTTTGAGTTTTTAAATTAATCATTGTTGTTTGTTAATCATTGTTGTTTATTGTTTATTTTATTAATTATTTGGAAATCAAAAAATTAAATCATGTGACATCAAGACCTAAGGGTTAACAGGATTGATAGCTTACTATTGTCAGGAAAACAACAAGTGCAGACTTGGAAACTAGGGGTGATAGAACCTGAAAGTTAAGCGTGCTCGGGCTAGAGTAGTGAGATGATGGTTGACCGGCCGAGAAGTTAGACGATTTGGAATGAGTGATGATTAGAGATTAGAGATTAAATTCTGAAGCAGTGAGGAGGGATGATTAGAGATTAAATTGTCAAATAATTCAAAGATTTGAAAATCAGAAAAAAAAAATTCAAAAAAAATTCCAAAGGGAAAATAGAGTTTTTGGACGTTTTAGACGTTTTTTGGGTTTAGGGCTAGGGTTTAGATTTCAGAGTTTAGGGTTAGGTTTTATGGTTTAAACCCGAGGTGTTTACTGTTTAGAATACAGTTTCGGACGTTTTAAGTCCCAGGTTAGGGTTTAGGATAATTTTTTAACATCACAAAATTCCAAAGGGAAAATAGAGTTTTTGGACGTTTTAGACGTTTTAGGGTTTTGGCCTAGGGTTTAGATTTCCATGTTTAGGCTTAGGTTTTAGGGTTTGAACCTTTAGTGTTTACTGTTTAGAATAGAGTTTCGGATGTTTTAAGTCCCGGGTTTAGGGTTTTCAGAGTTCATTTGTAGTGCTTTTCAATTTCAGGCTAATTTAGCTGAAAGAATCATAAAATGCATGAAAAAATAGCAAATGAAGTCAAAAGGGTTGAAATTTAGGGATGTGGCTTTGAATGGTTCATATTGAACACACAAAAATTCTTCACTTGAAATAAGATTAAAAAAATGAAATGTCTTTGTAACAGCTGAATTTTCGTCCGAAACCCTGTTACTTCGAAAGAGATGGTCCAGTTTGTACACGAAGTGCATCCAGTTTTTGCCATAACCCTCTCAACTTTTTAGCACAAGCTAATTGGGTGAAATGATGATACCATGCCAAGTTTCAACCTTTTCAGAGTTCATTTGTAGTGCTTTTCAATTTCAGGCTTATTTAGCTCAAAGAATCATTAAATGCATGAAAAAATAGCAAATGAAGTCAAAAAGGGTTGAAATTTAAGGATGTGGATTTGAATGGTTCATATTGAACATACAAAAATTCTTCAGTTAATATAAGTTTTAAAAAATGAAATGTGGTCAAACAGTGGTCAAACTACTTATTCAATAAATATTAGTGTTACTAAATAATTGTTGTTTTTTAGAATAATAATTTCAAACTCAAACGGTGAAGCGTGTGACATGATGGTCACATTTTTCTGATAATAATGGATATTTTACTTGTCGAATTTTGATTTACAGATTTAAAGATATTAAATGAATAAATGGCATAATAATAATATTATTATTACTTATTTTATTTTCATTGAAATTCAATATTATTATTACTTATTTTATTTTGAACTTTTTGTATTTTTTTGGATTTTTTGAATTTTTTTTAGAATTTTTTATTTTTTTGTAATTTTTTCCTTTTTTTGAAGTATTTTGAGTTTTTAAGTTAATCATTGTTGTTTGTTAATCATTGTTGTTTAATTTAATAATTGTTTGGAAATCCAAAAATTAAATCTTGTGACATCAAGATCTAAGGGTTAACAGGATTGATAGCTTACTATTGTCAGGAAAACAACAAGTGCAGACTTGGAAACTAGGGGTGATAGAACCCGAAAGTTAAGCGTGCTCGGGCTGGAGTAGTGAGAGGAAGGGTGACCGGCCGGGAAGTTAGACGATTTGGAATGAGTGCTGATTAGAGATTAGAGATTAAATTCTGAAGCAGTGAGGAGGGGTGATTAGATATTAAATTGTCAAATAATTCAAAGATTTGAAAATCAGAAGAAAAAAATAAAAAAAATTATATTTTTTTTTGTTTCGACAATTTTTTAAAATCACCAAATTCTAAAGGGAAAATAGAGTTTTGGGACGTTTTAGACAATTTCAGGGTTTAGGGCTAGGGTTTAGATTTCAGAGTTCAGAGTTAGGTTTTATGGTTTGAACCCGAGGTGTTTACTGTTTAGAATACAGTATCGGACGTTTTAAGTCTCGGGTTTAGGGTTTGGGATAATTTTTTTAAATCACAAAATTCCAAAGGGAAAATAGAGTTTTTGGACGTTTTAAACGTTTTAGGGTTTAGGGCTAGGGTTTAGATTTCCAAGTTTAGGGTTAGGTTTTAGGGTTTGAGCCTTTAGTGTTTATAGTTTAGAATAGAGTTTCGGACGTTTTAAGTCCCGGGTTTAGGGTTTTCAGAGTTCATTTGTAGTGGTTTTCAATTTCAGGCTAATTTAGCTCAAAGAATCATAAAATGCATTAAAAAATAGCAAATGAAGTCAAAAAGGGTTGAAATTTAAGGATGTGGCTTTGAATGGTTCATATTGAACACACAAAAATTCTTCAGTTGAAATAAGATTAAGAAAAATGAAATTTCTTTGTAACAGCTGAATTTTCATCCGAAACCCTGTTACTTCGAAAGAGATGGTCAAGTTTCTACACGAAGTGCATCCAGTTTTTGCCATAACCTTCTCAACTTTTTAGCACATGCTATTTGGGTGAAATGATGATACCATGCCAAGTTTCAACCTTTTCAGAGTACATTTGTAGTGCTTTTCAATTTCAGGCCAATTTAGCTCAAAGAATCATTAAATGCATGAAAAAAATAGCAAATGAAGTCAAAAAGGGTTGAAATTTAAGGATGTGGCTTTGAATGGTTCATATTGAACACACAAAAATTCTTCAGTTAATATAAGTTTAAAAATATGAAATGTGGTCAAACTCTGGTCAAACAGTGGTCAAACTACTTACTGAATAAATATTAGTTTTACTAAATAATTATTATTTTTTAGAATAATAATTTCAAACTCAAACGGTGCAGCGTGTGACATCATGGTCACATTTTTCTGATAATAATGGATATATTATTTATCGAATTTCGATTTACAGATTTAAAGATATTAAATAAATAAATGGCATGATAAAAATAATAATATTATTACTTATTTTATTTTCATTGAAATTCAATATTATTATTACTTATTTTATTTTGAACTTTTTGTATTATTTTGGATTTTTTTGAATTTTTTTTTGAGAATTTTTGATTTTTTTGTAATTTTTTCCTTTGTTTGAATTATTTTTGAGTTTTTAAATTAATCATTGTTGTTTATTTTAATAATTGTTTGGAAATCAAAAAATTAAATCATGTGACATCAAGACCTAAGGGTTAATAGGATTGATAGCTTACTATTGTCAGGAAAACAACAAGTGCAGACTTGGAAACTAGTCGTGATAGAACCTGAAAGTTAAGCGTGCTCGGGCTGGAATAGTGAGAGGATGGGTGATCGGCCAGGAAGTTAGACGATTTGGAATGAGTGCTGATTAGAGATTAAATTCTGAAGTAGTGAGGACGGGTGATTAGAGATTAAATTGTCAAATAATTCAAAGATTTGAAAATCAGAAAAAAAAAATTCAAAAAAAAAATTTCCGTTTCGACAATTTTTTAAAATCACCAAATTCCAAAGGGAAAATAGAGTTTTTGGACGTTTTAGACGTTTTTAGGGTTTAGGGCTAGGGTTTAGATTTCAGAGTTTAGGGTTAGGTTTTATGGTTTGAACCCGAGTTGTTTACTGTTTAGAATACAGTTTCGGACATTTTAAGTCCCGGGTTTAGGGTTTAGGACAATTTTTTAAAATCACAAAATTCCAAAGGGAAAATAGAGTTTTTGGACGTTTTAGACGTTTGTAACACCCCATGTCATTAGCCACAGTGATCACTTTTGATAATGACAAGTCAACATGTTTAACAGTGCATAATCGTCATTAGCATCATGTTGCATTTCAACTCCAAAGTCAAAATCCAAATTTAAATGAAAATGGAAAATGAAATTGTTCAACATAGAAACTAAAATGTTCATTAAATAATAAATATTCCAGAGACTATTCTAAAATTGTAACCAACATTAAATAAATTGATTGAGTAACCCAAACCTCCTCTAACAGTGGCTGAAAATAATATTTAATAACCTTTTAATTAATCTAAATCAAATATGAAATGATGTTTTGCCCAAACTAGTTTTTGGTGTTAGGGTATAATGCACTGCTAATTATGAGCTAGGTCACACTTTTTACAAAATTCATTTAGTGCCTAAACAATTAACAAAACAGAGTTAAAAGAGAAAACAGAAAAGAAAATAAGAAAAGAAATAAAACAGAAGAATGAAAGAAAAATAAAAAGCCCCCCCGGCCCAACTGGGCCACGACCCAGCCAGGTCGGCCCACCTAACTGGCCTATTTAGGCCTGCACCCAGCGAACCCTAACATTTTCCCCCACTCCCCCTCGTCTCTCCCCCTCACCCGCAGCTCCCCGCCGCCACCTTCATCCCCGGTGCCGCTATCACCGCCCGTCGCATCCCCATCTCCTCCCCAGATCGCTACATCGAACCTCGCCGCCCTGGTCATCTACGACGTGGGTGAGCCCCGCCCGTGTTCCCCCTCCTCTGCCGTTGCCGTCCTCCGCGACGTACTCGCCTCCGCCTCTCCTCTGTCGCCGCCGTCCGCCGCGGCTCGCACGAGCCCGCGCGCCCGCTCGCGCGTCCGCTCGTACGCGCCCCCCTATGCCCTCTCGCCCGCGCTCGCCCCTCCCGAGCCACTCGCGCCACCGCGCCCGTGCCGCGCTCGCCCGCTGCCGCCCGCCTCGCCTGCCCTGCTCCACCGCCGCCTCCTGTCGCGCCTCCGCGCGTGCGCCCGCGTGCGCTGACCTCGCCCGCCGTCCGTGCCGCTCGCCATCGCCCGCCGTTGGCCGGCCCTTGCTGTACGCGCGCGTGCGCTATTGGACACCCGGACCTGTCCGGCCCCGCGCACAGCCACGGGCGGACATGTCCGCCAAGCCCGCTGACCACTGGGGCCTGCCCCAGTTAAAAAAAAGATAAAAGAAAATAAAAATGAAATTAATAAAATTAATAATTAATTAATTAGTGAATTAATTAATTTAATTAATCCTGATTAAGTTAAGCTAATTAATTAGTTAGTCTAATTAATCTGTAGTTAGATTAGCTAAACCCTATTTAACTAAACAGTGTATGACAGGTGGGACCCACTGGTCAGGTTGACCCAGTCAACTGCACTGTTGACTGCTGACGTCATCCTGACGTCATGATGACATCAGCATACACTGTTTCGGATAATGTTGAATTTAAATAAATAATTAAATTCCAGAAATTAAAAAAAACTTTAGAAAATCATATTAAATAAACCGTAACTCCGATGAAAATAATTTATATATGAAACTTGCTCAGAATTTCGATACGAACCCGAATACGTCCTCCGTATTCCTGTCAGATGCCCCTAGCTATATGAACGTTGAACTTTTAGACCATTTTTGATAAATGAATAGTGCCCAACTTTAATTAAATTAATCCGAATAAATTCCTAAATTTAACTAAATCATTTAGTTAGGCAGTAGAACACCCCGACATATCATTTAGGCATGTCATACATATTGTTTGCATTATTGCCGTGAATTTATTGTTTCTCTCCCCCTCCTTCTCTCTCGATAGACGCCGAGACCGATGACACTACAGCTGGGTACGACTACACTGCAGACGAGCAGCCCGTTGACGACCTCTCTCTCTTGCCAGAGCAACCAGGCAAGCCCCCCCCCCTTGAGCATCCAGATATCGCCCATTCCATTTCTCCTGCTTGCATTAGATTTTGCTACTGTTAATGTATGCTCCTATTCTGATGCAAAGCCTGCTGTTGTAACCTGTTCATTGTTACCTTACCTGCCTATGATAAACTGTTTAGTATAGATTGGTAGTGAACCATCAGTGACCCCACCACCTTACCCTTGTTGCCCCTGCTTGATCATCGACGACTCGATCAATGTGATCGTCGACCAGAGACCGACACATCACCTCACCCCCCTTAGTTGTATGACTCTGCATAGTTACCATCGAGTGCCGAGGGTGATACCTCGTAACGCACTCCTGATGAACACTCTGCAGTGTAGCTGTTCGGTCGTGGTCATTGAGGGTGATTCCTCCTTCTCCACTTTCGATACGACTCTGTCGTGCAACCCCTTAGTGTGAACCTCGAGGGTGATACCTCATACGTTCACCCTGATGTTTTCATCGAGTGGAATCCGCCGAGGGTGATTCCTCGGGTTTCGCCCTTGATGTTATGACCACACGGTTACTTTGACCTTCGTTACAGGCGGGTCCACCCTGGTGGGTACCCGCAGGGGATCTGTGATGTCGAGTGTGCCGGAAGGGCATTCGAGTGTGATATTGTGGCGGAGCTTCAGAGACTCTGATTGTCTCCGCGTGATACTAAATGAGCCTATTGGATTTGGGTGTGTGATCTGAGTAGGTCAACGTGCCCTATACGCACTACCACCATGCGGGATTATGGTTATGGGGCCCTCTGCGATGTACGTTTCTCCCGAAAGCTCGTCGGACGTCACGATTCACCGTGCGGGCTGATCGCCGGGAATGGGCTGGATACTTCACTAACAAGTTCAGTGTCGCGCCTGCACCCCGGCCAGCCACGCAACACGCAGGGTGCCCAGGGCGATGGCCCAAGACCTCTGGGTGCATAGGTTAGTCCGGCGTGCTGACCTCTCTGCCGAGCCTAGGTAGGGCGTTGCTTCGTGTTGATCTACCGAGGCCGGGCATTACCCAGCAAGTGTGTCCGGCCAGAGTTGATCGAGCGTGTTGGGTAACAGTAGTGCACCCCTGCAGGGATGAATAAACTATCGATAGTCAGTCCTACGGTAAAGGACGCTCAGTTTGTGTATCCCGATCTACTACTTGAACTGGATACTTGTTATTTAATTGAAGCTTCGGGATCGCTTTCTCGCTGGGAGTCGAGGAAGGATCTCTAGGCTTGCTTCAACATGTTTGCTAAGTAAAATGCTATTCTACTCTCTTCTACTGCTGCAAGATGATGGCTTCGTGAAGATGCTAGTCTTCGATAGGACTAGGCCTTCTCTCTATTCTGGCATTTCTGCAGCCCAGTCCACATATACAGCCTTTCTCCATTGATAATGTTGCATATGTAGTATAGATCCTTGCTTGCTGAGTACTTCGGATGAGTACTCACGGTTGCTTTACTTTCTCTTTTCCCCATACCCCACCTTGATGATACACCAGACGATGGAGCCCCGGAGCCAGATGCCACCACAGGAGCTTACTACCAGGAGGGTCCAGAGGGCACGTACTACTGGATCGAGCCAGCCGACTAGGACTAGCATTGGAGGCTCCCAGGCAGGAGGCCTTCGCCTTTCGATCTAGAGACATTGTTTGTGCTAGCCATCTTAAGGCAAAACTTGTCTAACTATGTCTGTACTCAGATAATATTCGTATGACTCACTTATGTATTCGGATCTTCGGATCCCTGGTCTGTAATATTGTGGATCTCCGTTTAATTTGTGTTAGAGTTGTGTTGTGATATCTTCCCGTGAGTCCCTGTGCTTGATCTCTCTTCTATTCGGGTTAAATAAATTTTACTAACGCCGACACTTAGGATCTTGTAAATCCCGTCTACCCGGAGAGCTGGATATCTGTGCGATTTCCCTGTCATTGATCTGATTAGTCTAATAATCATTTTCCTTTCCATTGTTTTGTTTAACCTTTCTCTCCGAGTTGAGTTAAACTTCTCATTGTCATTTGACAATTCTGAATTTTCCTCTATTTCAGATGGATCGTTTGTTTCCACCACGTCCTACGACGCAGCTTGTGCTTCGCACTTGGGCTCATGATGCCCCTGGGTTTCCAGCTGTTCTGATCGCCCTCCTGACCAGACTTGGCTACCGCTGGTACCCCGAGTACATGGTCTACGAGGATTACCGCGAGTTCAACCAGGAGCAGTACCATGCTGATGTTCGTATCTATGATCAGCAGAATGACTCAGACACTGAGCTGCACCTTTTCCACGGTATCGGCGTGATGATTGAGATGATAGTCCATGATGTCGCCTACTCTGCTGTCGCACGTCTCCGAGGACAGCTCAGTGATATCTTGGATGACTCTGAGTTCCGATACATTCCGTATGCCCCTGCTGGAGATGCTACTGGATACTACACAGCTATCTGTGCCCCACACGAGCCTCGTCGCTATGACCCGTGCGTTCTGATTCAGTGCACTCAAGCTCTGGATCGCACTGTTCGGGCTCTTGCCGTCGAGTTGGTTTCCACTCGAGCACGTCTCTACGATGCGATGACGCAGTTGCTACCCGCTGTTCACGCAGGGATACATCCGGAGCACATCCTTTATCCGCGCAGGACCCAGATGTATGCTGGTATTGTTTGGCCTGCTGTTGGAGGTCACACACCTGCACGTGGACCTCTTCTTACAGCTCGAGACCGGGTTCTGCATCAGAGTGCACATGGAGCACAGGATCCTACCGCGACAAACATTCATCGTCCGCACTCGCAGTTACCCCGTTTCAGTGGTTTTCTCCAACGTTGATGTAGCCTTTGCTATGTCTCGTTGTGTACTTCCTTATCGCGTGCCTGCGAGCCGCCTAGTATGTCTAGTTCTAAATTTGCGCCGTTATGCTGTCCGCATGTACCCGACTCTGTGTATGGATCTGTATGTCTTAATTGGCTACTGTTATGCATCTGTTACACTGCTTAATTGTTGTCGAGTTACATCATGCTTGTCGCTAAACACTCACGATTGCTTTTACTAAACTACCCCCTGTTGATATTTAGCAGGATGGTTAGACCAGGTGGTCGTGGTCGTGCCCCTGAACGTCCACCATCGCCAGACTATATGGCAGCTATGATGCAACAATTCGAGCTCAACCGCCAGTTCATGACTGGGATCATGGCTCAGTTTCCGCATCAGAACAACCAGAACCAGAACCCTCCTTCAATAACTCTGCCGGAGTTTATGCGGCTTAACCCCACTCAGTTCCACAACTCTGATAAGCCACTGGATGCTGATGACTGGCTCCGCGACATCACACACGAGATGGAGTCTGCTAATGTCGCCCCTGCCAACTTCGTCACCTTCGCGGCCTTTTTCCTGAAGGGTCCCGCTGCTCAATGGTGGGACACCCACAAGCATTCACTGCCTGCTGGAATAGTCATTACCTGGTATGAGTTCCAGGCTGCTTTCCGTGCACGTTACATCCCTCAGGCAATTATGGAACGGATGAAGACCCAGTTCCGTAACCTCACTCAGGGCAACAAGACTGTCGAAGCTTATCAGCGGGAATTTCTTTATCTCTCCCGCTATGCTGAAGAAGACATCACCACAGATGCCCGTAGACAAGAGAAGTTCTGTAATGGACTCCACCCAGACCTCGAGCTTGCACTTGCTGCTCAAGACTTCAACGACTTTTCAACTCTTGTGAACAAGGCTATTCTAGTTGAGACCGCTCAGATGAAGCATAAGGACTCGCAGAAGCGCTATCGTGATGCTGGCTCATCTTCGGGCTCAGCACAGAAGCGTAGAGTCTGGATTCCCAACAATGTGTTCCGTCCAAACACCTCTGCGCCCAAGAACAACTATGCTGCACCACGTCTGCCTCCTCCACCACCGAGGCAGCCAAGAGCTCAAGCTATTCAAAACAATGCTCCTCTTCGTCCTGAAGATGGTCTGTGCTTCAAGTGCCGCAAACCAGGTCACCAGGCTAAAGACTGCTGCCAGACTCAGAATCAGTTAGCTTTTCCTCGTACTGGCCGTGGCAATGGTTGTGGCAACAATCAGACCCGCAACTATAATACTGGGTCTGCTGCACATGGTCGTGGACACGCTTACAACATTGACATTGAAGAAGTCCAGGATCAACCTGCTACTGTGATGGGTACCCTTCTCGTTAACTCAGTACCCGCTTCTGTATTATTTGATTCAGAAGCATCGCATTCATTCATGTCTGAAGTATTTGCATTATCTCATGACATTGCATTCGAAAAGATGAACCTGCCAGTAGTTGTCCGCACCCCTGGAGGCCAATGTCAAACCACTATGATGGCACACAATGTCCCTGTTGAAATCGAGGGATTTGAATTCCTGGCCTCACCTATTATCCTGAAGTCTTCCACCATAGACCTCATACTCGGAATGGATTGGTTGAAAGCTCACTTTGCTTCGATCAATTGTGCCACAAAAGATGTACAACTTCTTCACCCCACCGATGAGATAGTGGACTACATGTGGCGCCCCCGACTCAATCGTACACTAATCATACACGCAAACATGTACGATCAAGCACAGGGACTCACGGGAAGATATCACAACACAACTCTAACACAATTTAAACGGAGGTCCACAATATTACAAACCAGGGATCCGAAGATCCGAATACATAAGTCAGTCATCCAAGTATTATCTGAGTACAGACATAGTTAAACAAGTTATGCCTTAAGAAGGCTAGCACAAACAGCGACACTAGATCGAAAGGCGTTGGCCTCCTGCCTGGGAGCCTCCGATCCTACTCCTGGTCATCTGGCTCGATCCAGTAGTAAGTACCCTCTGGACCCTCCTGGTAGTAAGCTCCGGTGGTGGCATCTGACTCCTGGACTCCATCGTCTGTTTGTATCATCAATGTGGGATATATGGGGAAAAGAGAAAGTAAAGCAACCGTGAGTACTCATCCAAAGTACTCAGCAAGCAAGGATCTATACTACATATGCAACATTATCAATGGAGAAAAGGCTGTATATGTGGACTGGGCTGCAGAAATGCCAGAATAGGGAGAAGACCTAGTCCTATCAAAGACTAGCATCTTCAAACATCTTCACATGGCCATCATCTTGCAGCAGTAGAAGAGAGTAGAATAGCATTTTATTTAACAAGCATGTTGTAGTACAGCTTAAAGATCCTTCCTCGACTCCCAAGCGAGAAAGCGATCCCTAAGCTTCAATTAAGTAACAAGTATCCAGTTTAAGTAGTAGATCGGGATACACAAACTGAGCGTCCTTTACAGTAGGACCGGCTATCGATAGAAGATTCATCCCTGCAGGGGTGCACTACTGTTACCCAACACGCTCGATCAACTCTGGCCGGACACACTTGCTGGGTAATGCCCGTCCTCGGAAGAACAACACAAAGCAGCGCCCTACCTAGGCTCGGCAGAGAGGTCAGCACGTCGGACTAACCTATGCACCCCAGAGGTCTCGGGCCATCGCCCTGGGCACCCTGCGCGTTGCGAGACTGGCCGGGGTGCAGGCGCGACACTGAACTCGTCAGTGAAGTATCCAGCCCAATCCCGACAATCAGCCCGCACGGTGAATCGTGACGTCAGACGAGCTTTCGGAGAAACGTACTTTGCAGAGGGTCCCATAACCATTATCCCGCGTGGTGGTAGTGCGTATAGGGCACGTCGACCCACTCAGATCACACACCCAAATCCAATAGGCTCAATTAGTATCAAGCGGAGACAATCAGAGTCTCTGATGCTCCGCCACAATGTCACACTCGAGTGCCCTTCCGGCACACCCGAAATCATAGATCCCCAGCGGGTACCCACAAGGGTGGACCCGCCTGTAACAAAGGTCAAGTAGCCGTGTGGTCAAATCATCAGGGTGAACGTATGAGGTATCACCCTCGAGGTTCACACTGAGGGTTGCACGACAGAGTCGTATCGGAAGTGGAGAAGGAGGAATCACCCTCGATGACCACGACCGAACAGCTACACTGCAGAGTATTCATCGGGAGTGCGTTACGAGGTATCACCCTCGGCACTCGATAGTTACTACGCAGAGTCGTACAACTAAGGGGGTGTGAAGTGAGGTGTCGGTCTCTGGTCGATGATCACGTTGATCGAGTCATCGATGATCAAGCAGGGGCAACAAGGGTAAGGTGGTGGGGTCACTGATTGTTCACTACCAACCTATACTAATCAGTTTATCATAGGCAGGTAAGGTAGCAATGAACAGGTTACAACAGCAGGCTATGCATCAGAATAGGAGCATACATTAACAGTAGCAAAATCTAATGCAAGCAGGAGAATAGAATGGGCGATATCTGGAATGCTCAAGGGGGGGGCTTGCCTGGTTGCTCTGGCAAGAGGGGAAGGTCGTCAATGGGCTGCTCGTCGGTAGAGTAGTCGTATCCTGGTGCAGCGTCGTCGGTCTCAGCGTCTATCGAGAGAGAGAAGGATGGGGAGAGAAACAATAAATTCATGGCAATAATACAAACAATATGTATGACATGCCTAAATGATATGCCGGGGTGTTCTACTGCCTAACTAAACGATTTAGTTAATTTAGGAATTTATTTGGATTTACTTAATTAAAGTTGGGCACTATTCATTTACTGAAATTGGTCTAAAAGTTCAATGTTCTTATAGCTGCGGGCGTCTGACGGAAATACGGAGGACGTATTCGGGTTCGTATCGTCGTTCTGAGCAAGTTTCATGTATAAAATGTTTTCATCGGAGTTACGGTTTATTTAATATGATTTTCTAAAGTTTTTATTAATTTCTGAAATTTAATTAATTATTTAATTCAACATTATCCGAAACAGTGCTGATGATGACATCAGCATGACCTCATGCTGATGTCAGCGGTTAATTAAGTTAATTATGAATTACTGTTTAATTAACACTAATTAGTTAATTAGATTAACCTAATCAGGATTAATTAACTAATTAATTAATTAATTTTATTTTATTTTTATTTCTTATTTTTAAAACATTTTTGGGGGTGGGCCCCCTTTGTCATAGGCCCTGGGGGCCTTAGCGGGTTTGGGCGCTCGGGTGCGGGGGCTGGGCACCCGTATGCGCCCGAGGGCGCTGGAGGGCGAGGCGAGCAGCGCCAGGGCACGGCGAGGCGATGGCGCGGGCACGCGGTCGGCGGCGCCGCGAGCGGTGGGCGCGACGCGATGGTGCAGGGTAGCAGCAGCAGCTTCACAGCGGCAGAAGTAGCAGCGGGGTACGGCTAGGGAGAACGCGAGGCGGAGGCGGGCTCGACGCGGCGCGGGAGTGTGGGCGCGCGCACGGTGCGCGACCGGGGATGCACGGGCGAGGCAAAGCGCAGCTGGGCGCGGTCGGGAGGCGAGCGGCGAGGCAGGGGCCACTGCGGTCGGAGCGCGCGAGGCGGGGCACACGGCGAGCGGCGCGACGGCAGTGCGCGGTGAGGGGGGCGGCGTGCGGCTGCGGCGCGGCGAGGCCCAGGGGCGGGCGCGGTACGTGCGGTGGCCGGAGCAGAGAGGGGAGGACGGGGGAGCGCTCACATGCGCTGGAGAGAAGGGGGGGCGTCGAGGCCTGTGTAGGCCGGCGAGGGAGAGTCGGGGAGGGCAGTCGCGACGGGACGAGGTGCGGCAGTGCACGCGGCGTCGGGCGTCGAGGGCGGCGGGGCGCGGTCGAGGGCGCGGGCGACGAGCGGGAGGGGATCGGGCTCCTCCCGATCCAGATCCAGTCGAGGGAGTGGGGGGGGAGTGGGTGGTGGCTAGGGTTTCGGTGGCCTCCAGGGGGAGGCCAAGTAGGCGCGGGGTGGGCCAGCTGGGCCGGCCGACTGGGCTGGGGCCCAGTTGGGCCGGGGGGGAGGGGGGGTCCTTTTTCTTCTTTTCTGTTTCATTTTTATTTTATCTTTTTCTTTATTCTCCTTTCTCAGTTTAGTAAAAGTCAGGCCTCCTAAGGGTTTTTGTAAAAACACAACAATTGCTCCAACAAATACTAGGTATTATCCACCACTACCAAAAATTAGTTTGGAGACAATTGGAGCTCCCACAAATTTTTATAATAATGAAAATGCATTAATCCTCGCTGTTTTAATTAGTTAGAGCCACC
Organism: Thinopyrum elongatum; assembly: GCA_011799875.1. NCBI lineage: Eukaryota > Viridiplantae > Streptophyta > Magnoliopsida > Poales > Poaceae > Thinopyrum > Thinopyrum elongatum. The sequence continues at coordinate 245,983,581 of CM022303.1, forward strand.
TAATTATTTTATTATTTATTGGTTACAATTTTAGACTGCCTCTGCAATATTTGTTATTTATCGAACATTTTAGTTTTTATGTTGGACAACTTTTATATTTCACTTTCATTTAAATTTGAATTTGACTTAGGAGTTGAAATGCAATATGATGCTAATGATGATTATGCAGTGTTAATCTCGCTGACATGTCATTATCAAAAGTGATTACTGTTGCTAATCACCGGGGGTGTTACAATTCTCCTCATCTATTAAGAATTCTCGTCCCGAGAATTAAGAGGAAGACTGAAAGAAAGAGGGGTATTCTTCACGAAGACGATCCTCGCGTTCCCAAGTGGCCTCATCTTCAGAATGATTTGACCACTGAACCTTGAGGAATTTGATTGACTTTTGACGAGTCCGACATTCAGCTTCATCAAGAACATGGATGGGATATTCTGGATAGGACAGATCTTCCCGTAATTCAAGCACTTCGTGATCCACAGCTCGAATAGGATCCTTGAAGCAGCGGCGGAGTTGGGATACATGAAAGACGTCATGTACTTGAGAAAGATTTGGCGGCAACTGCAATTGATATGCCACTTCTCCTCGACGGGCAAGAATACGAAACGGGCCAATGTAGCGAGGAGCTAACTTGCCTTTGATTCCGAACCGATGAGTGCCTTTCAACGGAGTGACGCGGAGGTAAGCTTGCTCGCCAGGTTGATAGACTATTTCCTGGTGCTTTCGGTCATAGTTGCTCTTCTGACGAGACTGAGCAGCTTTCAAATGTTCACGGACAATGCGGACTTGATCCTCTGCTTGCTGAATAATGTCCGGTCCGACGAGTGAGCGTTCCCCAGTTTCTGACCAATTCAGAGGGGTTCGACACTTACGACCATATAGAACTTCAAACGGTGCCATCTTCAGACTAGCTTGATAGCTATTGTTGTAAGAGAATTGATGTTGAGCTTTAACGCGGCGACAAACGTCACACTCAGAAACATAACGAGCAATATCTCGCTTCATATTGGGCCACCAGTATCTCTGGCAAATGTCACGGTACATCTTTGTGCTACCAGGATGAATTGACAGAGGAGTGTCATGAGCTTCCATCATAACGTGTTCTCTCTCATCTTTGAACTTAGGTACGAAGAGACGGTGTTGGAAAAATAGGATCCCATCATTATCAAGATGGAACTCCGACGGTTTTCCTTTTTCGAGGTATCGCTTGATCCTTTCAACTTCAGAGTCATACCGTTGCATAGTTTTGATGATGTGTTCTAAATCTGGTTCGACAACGAGGGTATTGAGATAACCCTGTGGAACAATATGGAGGTTCAATTTACGAAACTCTTCATAAAGAAGAGGTTGTGATTCCTGAACCATATGGTTGCTGCAATAAGCCTTGCGGCTCAAAGCATCGGCCATTACATTTGCCTTGCCAGGGGTGTATGAGATATTCATATCATAATCGGCAATTGTCTCGAGCCATCTTTGTTGACGAAGGTTCAGATCCGGTTGAGTATATAAATACTTCAAACTTTGATGATCCGTATATATCTCGCAACGGTTACCAAGAAGGTAATGGCACCATAGCTTCAGGGCATAAATAACCGCAGAAAGTTCGAGATCGTGCACTGGGTAATTTTCTTCGTGAGGACGCAATTGTCGGGAGGCATAAGCAATCACCTTGCGTTCTTGCATTAGGACACAGCCTAATCCTTGATGGGAGGCATCGCAGTATATCACGAAATCCTTTTGGGAATCCGGGGGTGCTAATACTGGGGCAGATGTCAATTTATCTTTTAGTGTCTGAAAGCTTTCTTGACATTTTTCTGTCCACTCAAATTTAACACCTTTGTGAAGCAGATATGTCAATGGTTTTGCAATCTTGGAAAAGTTCTCAACGAATCGACGGCAATAACTAGCAAGTCCGAGAAAACTTCTGACTTGCTTAACATTCTTCGGGGGAGTCCAGTCAAGAATAGCCTGAACTCGTTCAGGGTTAACAGCAATTCCATCCTTGGAAATCACATGTCCAAGGTAAGTTACTTCAGAAAGCCAAAATTCACATTTGGAATACTTGGCATACAACTGGTGTTCTCGGAGCCTTTCTAGTACCAAACGGAGGTGTTCAGCATGTTCTTCTTTATTCTTAGAATAAATCAGGATATCATCCAAATAAACCACGATGAATTTGTCGAGGTAATCCATGAATATATAATTCATCAGACGGGAGAAAGTTGCTGGGGCATTCGTTAGGCCAAACGACATGACGGTGTATTCATATGAACCATAACGAGTGACGAATGCAGTCTTGGGAATATCCTCTTCACGGACACGGATCTGGTGATAACCCAACCTCAGGTCGAGTTTAGAGAACACCGATGATCCTGTGAGTTGATCATAAAGATCATTGATCCGGGGCAGTGGGTATTTATTCTGGATTGTGGCTTGGTTAATGGGCCGATAATCCTGAACCAAACGGTTAGTTCCATCCTTCTTCTTAACGAAGAGTGAAGGTGCTCCCCAAGCAGAGGAACTGGGGGCGGATGAAACCACTTTTAAGTGACTTGTCGATTTCTTCCTTAAGCTCGAGTAGGTGATGCGGAGGCATCTTATAAGGTCGCTTGGCAATAGGGACGGTGCCAGGCTTCAAGTCGATGACGAACTCGACAGCTCTAGCCGGGGGTATTCCTGGAAGTTCTTCTGGAAAGACGTCTGGAAAATCTCGAATGACAGGAACGTTCTCGATCCCTTCCAGAGGTGAGGCGTTCAAAGCATTCAGAGCATATATCTGAGCTTCAGCGTCTCGAGTAATGCGGGCGGTATAATTCACTATCTCATCGGTGGGGTGAAGAAGTTGGACGGCTTTAGTGGCACAATTGATCGAAGCAATGTGAGCTTTCAACCAATCCATTCCAAGTATGAGGTCTATGGTGGAAGACTTCAGGACGATGGGCGAGGCAAGGAATTCCAATCCTTTAATTTCCACGGTAACGTCAGGTGCTATTACGTCAGCATGACAGTGACCTCCGGGAGTTTTAATGACTAACGAAGTATGCATTTTCTCATATCGAATGCCATGCATCAATGCAAATTTTCCAGAGATGAATGAATGTGATGCTCCTGAATCAAATAAAACAGAAGCAGATACTGAGTTAACAAGAAGGGTACCCATCACAGTAGCAGGTTGATCCTGGACTTCTTCAATGTCAATGTTGTAAGCGTGTCCACGACCATGTGCAGCAGACCCAGTATTATAGTTGCGGGTTTGGTTGTTGCCACGACCATTGCCACGGCCAGCACGAGGAAAGGCTAACTGATTCTGATTCTGGCGGCAGTCTTTAGCCTGGTGTCCTGGTTTGCGGCACTTGAAGCATAGACCATCTTCAGGACGAAGAGGAGCATTGTTTTGAATAGCTTGAGTTTTTGGCTGCCTCGGCGGTGGAGGAGGCAGACGTGGTGCAGCATAGTTGTTCTTTGGCGCAGAGGTATTGGAACGGAATGCATTGTTGGGGATCCAAACTCGACGCTTCGATGCTGAGCCCGAAGATGAGCCAGCATCACGATAGCGCTTCTGCGATTCCTTGTATTCCATCTGAGCGGTCTCAACAAGAATAGCCTTGTTCGTCAGAGTTGAAAAGTCATTGATGTCTTGAGCAGCTAGTGCAAGCTTGAGGTCGGGGTGTAGTCCACTACGGAACTTCTCTTGTCTGCGAGCATCTGTGGCGATGTCTTCTTCAGCATAGCGGGAGAGGTCTAGAAATTCCCGCTGATAAGCTTCAACGGTCTTATTGCCCTGGGTGAGGTTACGGAACTGGGTCTTCATGCGTTCCATAATTGCTTGAGGGATATAACGTGTACGGAAAGCAGCCTGGAACTCATACCAGGTGATGACTGTTCCAACAGGCAGAGTACGCTTGTGTGTGTCCCACCATTGAGCAGCGGGGCCCTTTAAGAAAAAGGCCACGAAGTTGACGTAGTTGGCAGGGGCGACATTAGCTGACTCCATCTCGTGAGTGATGTCGCGGAGCCAGTCATCGGCATCCAGGGGCTTGTCAGAGTTGCGGAACTGCGTTGGGTTGAGTCGCGTAAACTCTGTCAAAGTTATTGAAGCTGGGTTCTGGTTCTAGTTGTTCTGATGCGGAAACTGAGCCATGATTCCAACCATGAACTGACGGTTGAGCTCAAACTATTGCATCATAGCCGCCATATAGTCTGGCGGTGGTGGGCGCGAACAGCGGGTAGCAACTGCGTCATAGCATCGTAGAGACGTGCTCGAGTGGCAACCAACTCGATGGCAAGAGCCCGAACAGTGCGATCCAGAGCCTGAGTGCACTGAATCAGAACGCGCGGATCATAGCGACGAGGCTCGAACGGGGCACAGATAGCTGTGTAGTATCCAGTGGCATCTCCAGCAGGGGCATACGAAATGTATCGGAACTCAGAGTCATCCAAGATATCGCTGAACTGTCCTCGGAGACGTGCGACGGCAGAGTAGGCGGCATCATGGACTGCCATCTCAATCGTCATGCCGATACCATGGAAAAGGTGTAGCTTGATGTCTGAGTCATTCTGCTGATCATAGATACGAACATCAGCATGGTACTGCTCCTGATTGAACTCGCGGTAATCCTCGTAAACCAAGTGATCAGGGTACCAACGGTAGCCAAGTCTGGTCATGAGAGCGATCAGGACAGCTGGAAACCAAGGGGCATTACGAGCCCAAGTACGAAGCACAAGCTGTGTCGTAGGACGTGGTGGAAACAAACGGTCCATTTGAAACAGAGGAAATTCAGATTTGTCAAATGACAATGAGAAGTTTAACACAACTCGGAGAGAAAGGTTAAACAAAACAATGGAAAGGAAAATGATTATCAGACTAATCAGATCAATGACAGGGAAATCGCACAGATATCCAGCTCTCCGGGTAGACGGGATTTACGAGATCCTAAGTGTCGGCGTTAGTAAAATTTATTTAACCCGAGTAGAAGAGAGATCAGAGTCCCAGAGTATAGACGAGGAATAAAAGATCATAATACCACCCAGTTGGCGACGTGGGCCCGTAAGCCACACAGCCAAGTTAGCAAATTAGTTTTTCGGTTTCTAGACTCAACTTCGGCCAAGGAATTGGAAGGGGGCTTCCTACAGGCAGTCGGCTCTGATACCAACTTATGGCGCCCCCGACTCAATCGTACACTAATCATACACGCAAACGTGTACGATCAAGCACAGGGACTCACGGGAAGATATCACAACACAACTCTAACACAATTTAAACGGAGGTCCACAATATTACAAACCAGGGATCCAAAGATCCGAATACATAAGTCAGTCATCCAAGTATTATCTGAGTACAGACATAGTTAAACAAGTTATGCCTTAAGAAGGCTAGCACAAACAGCGACACTAGATCGAAAGGCGTTGGCCTCCTGCCTGGGAGCCTCCGATCCTACTCCTGGTCATCTGGCTCGATCCAGTAGTAAGTACCCTCTGGACCCTCCTGGTAGTAAGCTCCGGTGGTGGCATCTGACTCCTGGACTCCATCGTCTGTTTGTATCATCAATGTGGGATATATGGGGAAAAGGGAAAGTAAAGCAACCGTGAGTACTCATCCGAAGTACTCAGCAAGCAAGGATCTATACTACATATGCAACATTATCAATGGAGAAAAGGCTGTATATGTGGACTGGGCTGCAGAAATGCCAGAATAGGGAGAAGACCTAGTCCTATCGAAGACTAGCATCTTCAAACATCTTCACATGGCCATCATCTTGCAGCAGTAGAAGAGAGTAGAATAGCATTTTATTTAACAAGCATGTTGTAGTACAGCTTAAAGATCCTTCCTCGACTCCCAAGCGAGAAAGCGATCCCTAAGATTCAATTAAGTAACAAGTATCCAGTTTAAGTAGTAGATCGGGATACACAAACTGAGCGTCCTTTACCGTAGGACCGGCTATCGAGAGAAGATTCATCCCTGCAGGGGTGCACTACTATTACCCAACACGCTCGATCAACTCTGGCCGGACACACTTGCTGGGTAATGCCCGTCCTCGGAAGATCAACACAAAGCAGCGCCCTACCTAGGCTCAGCAGAGAGGTCAGCACGCCGGACTAACCTATGTACCCAGAGGTCTCGGGCCATCGCCCTGGGCACCCTGCGCGTTGCGAGACTGGCCGGGGTGCAGGCGCGACACTGAACTCGTCAGTGAAGTATCCAGCCCAATCCCGACAATCAGCCCGCACGGTGAATCGTGACGTCAGACGAGCTTTCGGAGAAACGTACTTTGCAGAGGGTCCCATAACCATTATCCCGTGTGGTGGTAGTGCGTATAGGGCACGTCGACCCACTCAGATCACACACCCAAATCCAATAGGCTCAATTAGTATCAAGCGAAGACAATCAGAGTCTCTGATGCTCCGCCACAATGTCACACTCGAGTGCGCCTCCGGCACACCCGAAATCATAGATCCCCAGCGGGTACCCACCAGGGTGGACCCGCCTGTAACAAAGGTCAAGTAGCCGTGTGGTCAAATCATCAGGGTGAACGTATGAGGTATCACCCTCGAGGTTCACACTGAGGGTTGCACGACAGAGTCGTATCGGAAGTGGAGAAGGAGGAATCACCCTCGATGACCACGACCGAACAGCTACACTGCAGAGTATTCATCGGGAGTGCGTTATGAGGTATCACCCTCGGCACTCGATAGTTACTACGCAGAGTCGTACAACTAAGGGGGTGTGAAGTGAGGTGTCGGTCTCTGGTCGATGAACACGTTGATCGAGTCGTCGATGATCAAGCAGGGGCAACAAGGGTAAGGTGGTGGGGTCACTGATGGTTCACTACCAACCTATACTAATCAGTTTATCATAGGCAGGTAAGGTAGCAATGAACAGGTTACAACAGCAGGCTATGCATCAGAATAGGAGCATACATTAACAGTAGCAAAATCTAATGGAAGCAGGAGAATAGAATGGGCGATATCTGGAATGCTCAAGGGGGGGGCTTGCCTGGTTGCTCTGGCAAGAGGGAAAGGTCGTCAACGGGCTGCTCGTCGGTAGAGTAGTCGTATCCTGGTGCAGCGTCGTCGGTCTCAGCGTCTATCGAGAGAGAGAAGGAGGGGGAGAGAAACAATAAATTCATGGCAATAATGCAAACAATATGTATGACATGCCTAAATGATATGCCGGGGTGTTCTACTGCCTAACTAAACGATTTAGTTAATTTAGGAATTTATTTGGATTTACTTAATTAAAGTTGGGCACTATTCATTTACTGAAATCGGTCTAAAAGTTCAATGTTCTTATAGCTGCGGGCGTCTGACGGAAATACGGAGGACGTATTCGGGTTCGTATCGTCGTTCTGAGCAAGTTTCATGTATAAAATATTTTCATCGGAGTTACGGTTTATTTAATATGATTTTCTAAAGTTTTTATTAATTTCTGAAATTTAATTAATTATTTAATTCAACATTATCCGAAACAGTGCTGATGATGACATCAGCATGACCTCATGCTGATGTCAGCGGTTAATTAAGTTAATTACGAATTACTGTTTAATTAACACTAATTAGTTAATTAGATTAACCTAATCAGGATTAATTAACTAATTAATTAATTTATTTTATTTTATTTTTATTTCTTATTTTTAAAACATTTTTGGGGGTGGGCCCCTTTGTCATAGGCCCTGGGGGCCTTAGCGGGTTTGGGCGCTCGGGTGCGGGTGCTGGGCACCCGTATGCGCCCGAGGGCGCTGGAGGGCGAGGCGAGCAGCGCCAGGGCACGGCGAGGCGATGGCGCGGGCACGCGGTCGGCGGCGCGGCGAGCGGTGGGCGCGACGCGATGGTGCAGGGTAGCAGCAGCAGAAGCAGCAGCGGGGTACGGCTAGGGAGAACGCGAGGCGGAGGCGGGCTCGACGCGGCGCGGGCGTGTGGGCGCGCGCACGGTGCGCGACCGGGGATGCACGGGCGAGGCAAAGCGCAGCTGGGCGCGGTCGGGAGGCGAGCGGCGAGGCAGGGGCCACGGCGGTCGGAGCGCGCGAGGCGGGGCACACGGCGAGCGGCGCGACGGCAGTGCGCGGTGAGGGGGGCGGCGTGCGGCTGCGGCACGGCGAGGCCCAGGGGCGGGCGCGGTACGTGCGGTGGCCGGAGCAGAGAGGGGAGGACGGGGGAGCGCTCACATGCGCTGGAGAGAAGGGGGGCGTCGAGGCCTGGTGTAGGCCGGCGAGGGAGAGTCGGGGAGGGCAGTCCGGCGCCGGGACGAGGTGCGGCAGTGCACGGCGGCGTCGGGCGTCGAGGCGGCGGGGGCGCTTCGAGGCGCGGGCGACGGAGCGGGAGGGGATCGGGCTCCTCCCGATCCAGATCCAGTCGAGGGTGTGGGGGGGGGAAGTGGGTGTGGCTAGGGTTTCGGTGGCCTCCGGGGGGAGGCCAAGTAGGCGCGGGGTGGGCAGGGAGCTGGGCCGGCCGGCTGGGCTGGGGCCCAGTTGGCCGGGGGGGAGGGGGGGTCCTTTTTCTTTTTTCTGTTTTTTCTTTTATCTTTTTCTTTATTCTCCTTTCTCAGTTTAGTAAATAGTCAGGCCTCCTAATGGTTTTTGTAAAACACAACAATTGCTCCAACAAATACTAGGTATTATCCACCACTACCAAAAATTAGTTTGGAGACAATTGGAGCTCCCACAAATTTTTATAATAATGAAAATGCATTAATCCTCGCTGTTTTAATTATGTTAGAGCCACCTAATTATTTTATTATTTATTGGTTACAATTTTAGAATGGCCTCTGCAATATTTGTTATTTATCGAACATTTTAGTTTTTATGTTGGACAACTTTTATATTTCACTTTCATTTAAATTTGAATTTGACTTAGGAGTTGAAATGCAATATGATTCTAATGATGATTATGCAGTGTTAATCTCGCTGACATGTCATTATCAAAAGTGATTACTGTTGCTAATCACCGGGGGTGTTACACTACACCGCCCGCATTACTCGAGATGCTGAAGCTCAGATATATGCTCTGAATGCTTTGAACGCCTCACCTCTGGAAGGGATCGAGAATGTTCCTGTCATTCGAGATTTTCCGGACGTTTTTCCAGAAGAACTTCCAGGAATACCCCCAGCTAGGGCTATCGAGTTTGTCATTGACTTGAAGCTTGGCACTGTCCCTATTGCCAAGCGTCCTTATAAGATGCCTCCGCACCACCTTCTCGAGCTTAAGGAAGAAATCGACAAGTCACTTAAGAGTGGTTTCATCCGCCCCAGTTCCTCTGCTTGGGGAGCACCTTCACTCTTCGTTAAGAAGAAGGATGGAACTTACCGATTGGTTCAGGATTATCGGCCCATTAACCAAGCCACAATCCAGAATAAATACCCACTGCCCCGGATCAATGACTTATATGATCAACTTGCTGGATCATCGGTGTTCTCTAAACTCGACTTGAGGTTGGGTTATCACCAGATCCGTGTCCGTGAAGAGGATATTCCCAAGACTGCATTCGTCACTCGTTATGGCTCCTATGAATACACCGTCATGTCATTTGGCCTAACGAATGCTCCAGCTACGTTCTCCCGTCTGATGAATTATATATTCATGGATTACCTCGACAAATTCGTCGTGGTTTATTTGGATGATATCCTTATATATTCCAAGAATGAAGAAGAACATGCCGAACATCTTCGCCTTGTTCTGGAGAGGCTTCGAGAACACAAGTTGTATGCCAAGTACTCCAAATGCGAATTCTGGTTATCTGAAGTGACCTATCTTGGTCATGTGATTTTCAAGGATGGAATTGCTGTTAACCCCGAACGAGTTCAGGCTATTCTTGACTGGACTCCCCCGAAGAATGTTAAGCAAGTCAGAAGTTTTCTCGGACTTGCTAGCTCTTGCCGTCGATTCGTTGAGAACTTTTCCAAGATTGCAAAACCATTGACGAATCTACTCCACAAAGGTGTTAAATTTGAGTGGACAGAAAAATGTCAAGAAAGCTTTCAGACACTAAAAGATAAGTTAACATCTGCCCCAGTGCTAGCACCCCCGGATTCCCAAAAGGATTTCGTGATATACTGTGATGCATCTCGTCAAGGACTAGGCTGTATCTTAATGCAAGAGCGTAAAGTCATTGCTTATGCCTCTCGACAATTGCGTCCTCACGAAGAAAATTACCCAGTGCACGATCTCGAACTTTCTGCGGTTATTTATGCCCTGAAGCTATGGCGACATTACCTTCTCGGTAATCGTTGCGAGATATATACGGATCATCAAAGTTTGAAGTATCTCTATACTCAACCAGATCTGAACCTTCGTCAACAAAGATGGCTCGAAATAATTGCCGATTATGATATGAATATCTCATACACCCCGGGCAAGGCTAATGTAACGGCCGATGCTTTGAGTCGTAAGGCTTATTGCGACAACCTTATGGTTCAGGAAGCACAACCTATGATTTATGAAGAGCTTCGCAGATTGAACCTCCATATTGTTCCACAGGGTTATCTCAATACCCTGGTTGTCGAACCAGATTTAGAGCACAGCATTAAGATTATACAAAAGTATGACTCTGAAGTTGAAAGGATTAAGCGGTACCTCGAGAAAGGAAAGCCGTCGGAATTCCATCTTGATAAGGATGGGATCCTATTTTTCCAACACCGTCTCTTCGTACCCAAGTTCAAGGATGAGAGGGAACATGTTATGAAGGAAGCTCATGACACTCCTCTGTCAATTCATCCTGGTAGCACAAAGATGTACCGTGACATGTGTCGGAGATACTGGTGGCCTAATATGAAGCGAGATATTGCTCGTTATGTTTCTGAGTGTGACGTCTGCCGACGCATTAAAGCTGAACATCAAAGGCCTGCTGGAACTCTGCAACCCCTTGAAATTCCTGAATGGAAATGGGACAAGGTCCAAATGGATTTCATTACTGGTTTTCCCAGATCTCAGAAGGGTCATGATGCTATTTTTGTCGTCATTGACCGATTCTCCAAGGTTGCTCACTTTCTGCCAGTTAAGGAGACAATCACCGCTAGTCAGTTAGCAGACTTGTATGTTTCCCGAATTGTGTCACTCCATGGTGTTTCGTTGGAGATCAGTTCTGATCGTGGCAGCGTCTTCACCTCCAGATTCTGGAGTAGTTTCCAAGAAGCTATGGGAACTCATCTGTCTTTCAGCACCGCTTTTCACCCTCAGTCACAGGGTCAAGTTGAATGAGTTAATCAAGTGCTCGAAGATATGCTTCGAGCTTGCGTCATCTCCTTCGGTAAGAAATGGGAGGAATCTCTCCCGTATGTCGAATTCTCTTACAACAATAGCTATCAAGCTAGTCTGAAGATGGCACCGTTTGAAGTTCTTTACGGACGTAAGTGTCGAACCCCTCTGAATTGGTCAGAAACTGGGGAACGCTCACTCGTCGGACCGGACATTGTTCAGCAAGCAGAAGAACAAGTCCGTATTGTCCGTGAACATCTGAAAACTGCTCAGTCTCGTCAAAAGAGCAACTATGACCGAAAGCACCAGGAAATAGACTATCAACGTGGTGAACAAGCTTACCTCCGCGTCACTCCATTGAAAGGCACTCATCGGTTCGGGATCAAAGGCAAGTTAGCTCCTCGCTACATTGGCCCGTTCCGTATTCTTGCCCATCGAGGAGAAGTGGCATATCAATTGCAATTGCCACCAAATCTTTCACAAGTACATGATGTCTTTCATGTATCCCAACTCCGTTGTTGCTTCAAGGATCCTATTCGAGCTGTGGATCACGAATTGCTTGAATTACGAGAAGATCTGCCTTATCCAGAATATCACATCCGTATACTTGACCAAGCTAAGCGTCGGACTCGCCAAAAGTCAATCAAATTCCTCAAGGTTCAGTGGTTGAATCATTCTAAAGATGAAGCCACTTGGGAACACGAGGATCGTCTTCGTGAAGAATACCCCGCTTTCTTTCAGTCTTCCTCTTAATTCTCGGGACGAGAATTCTTGATAGATGAGGAGAATTGTAACACCCCATGTCATTAGCCACAGTGATCACTTTTGATAATGACAAGTCAGCATATTTAACAGTGCATAATCGTCATTAGCATCATGTTGCATTTCAACTCCTAAGTCAAAATCCAAATTTAAATGAAAGTGGAAAATGAAAGTTGTTCAACATAGAAACTAAAATGTTCATTAAATAATAAATATTCCAGAGACTATTCTAAAATTGTAACCAACATTAAATGAATTGATTGAGTAACCCAAACCTCCTCTAACAGTGGCTAAAAATAATATTTAATAACCTTTTAATTAATCTAAATCAAATATGAAATGATGTTTTGCCCAAACTAGTTTTTGGTGTTAGGGTATAATGCACTGCTAATTATGAGCTAGGTCACACTTTTTACAAAATTCATTTAGTGCCTAAACAATTAACAAAACAGAGTTAAAAGAGAAAACAGAAAAGAAATAAAACAGAAGAATAAAAGAAAAATAAAAGCCCCCCCGGCCCAACTGGGCCACGGCCCAGCCAGGTCGGCCCACCTAACTGGCCTATTTAGGCCTGCACCCAGCGAACCCTAACCTTTTCCCCCACTCCCCCTCGTCTCTCCTCCTCACCCGCGGCTCCCCGCCGCCGCCGCCTTCGTCCCCGGTGCCGCTGCCGCCGCCCGTCGCATCCCCGTCTCCTCCCAGGTTCGCCCGTCTTCCCACTCCTCTGTCGTCGCCGTCCGCCGCGACGTACTCGCCTCCGCCTCTCCTCTGTCGCCGCCGTCCGCCGCGGCTCGTACGAGCCCACGCGCCCGCTCGCGCATCCGCTCGTACGCGCCGCCTATGCCCGCTCGCCCGCGCTCGCCCCTCCCGAGCCGCTCACGCCACCGCGCCCGTGCCGCGCTCGCCCGCTGCCGCCCGCCTCGCCTGCCCTACTCCGCCGCCGCCTCGTGCCGCGCCTCTCGCCCGCCGTCCGTGCCGCTCGCCATCGCCCGCCGTTGGCCGGCCCTTGCTGTACGCGCGCGTGCGCTATTGGACACCCGGACCTGTCCGGCCCCGGGCACAGCCACGGGCGGACATGTCCGCCAAGCCCGCTGACCACTGGGCCCTGCCCCAGTTAAAAAAAAAGATAAAAGAAAATAAAAACAAAATTAATAAAATTAATAATTAATTAATTAGTGAATTAATTAATTTAATTAATCCTGATTAAGTTAAACTAATTAATTAGTTAGTCTAATTAATCTGTAGTTAGATTAGCTAAACCCTATTTAACTAAACAGTGTATGACAGGTGGGACCCACTAGTCAGGTTGACCCAGTCAACTGCACTGTTGACTGCTGACGTCATGCTGATGTCATGATGACGTCAGCATACACTGTTTCGGATAATGTTGAATTTAAATAAATAATTAAATTCCAGAAATTAATAAAAACTTTAGAAAATCATATTAAATAAACCGTAACTCCGATGAAAATAATTTATATATGAAACTTGCTCAGAATTTCGATACAAACTCGAATACGTCCTCCGTATTCCTGTCAGATGCCCCTAGCTATATGAACGTTGAACTTTTAGACCGTTTTCGATAAATGAATAGTGCCCAACTTTAATTAAATAAATCCAAATAAATTCCTAAATTTAACTAATCATTTAGTTAGGCAGTAGAACACCCCGGCATATCATTTAGGCATGTCATACATATTGTTTGCATTATTGCTGTGAATTTATTGTTTCTCTCCTCCTCCTTCTCTCTCGATAGACGTCGAGACCGACGACACTACAGCTGGGTACGACTACACTGCAGATGAGCAGCCCGTTGACGACCTCTCTCTCTTGCCAGAGCAACCAGGCAAGCCCCGCCCTTGAGCATCCAGATATCGCCCATTCCATTTCTCCTGCTTGCATTAGATTTTGCTACTATTAATGTATGCTCCTATTCTGATGCATAGTCTGCTGTTGTAACCTGTTCATTGTTATCTTACCTGCCTATGATAAACTGTTTAGTATAGATTGGTAGTGAACCATCAGTGACCCCACCACCTTACCCTTGTTGCCCCTGCTTGATCAGCGACGACTCGATCAATGTGATCGTCGACCAGAGACCGACACATCACCTCACCCCCCTTAGTTGTATGACTCTGCATAGTTACCATCGAGTGCCGAGGGTGATACCTCGTAACGCACTCCTGATGAACACTCTGCAGTGTAGCTGTTTGGTCGTGGTCATCGAGGGTGATTCCTCCTTCTCCACTTCCGATACGACTCAGTCGTGCAACCCCTCATTGTGAACCTCGAGGATGATACCTCATACGTTCACCCTGATGTTTTCATCGAGTGGAATCCGCCGAGGGTGATTCCTCGGGTTTCCCCCTTGATGTTATGACCACACGGTTACTTTGACCTTCGTTACAGGCGGGTCCACCCTGGTGGGTACCCGCAGGGGATCTGTGATGTCGAGTGTGCCGGAAGGGCATTCGAGTGTGATATTGTGGCGGAGCTTCAGAGACTCTGATTGTCTCCGCGTGATACTAAATGAGCCTATTGGATTTGGGTGTGTGATCTGAGTGGGTCGACGTGCCCTATACGCACTACCACCACGCGGGATTATGGTTATGGGGCCCTCTGCAATGTGCGTTTCTCCCGAAAGCTCGTCAGACGTCACGATTCACCGTGCGGGCTGATCGCCGGGAATGGGCTGGATACTTCACTAACGAGTTCAGTGTCGCGCCTGCACCCCAGCCAGCCACGCAACGCGCAGGGTGCCCAGGGCGATGGCCCAAGACCTCTGGGTGCATCAAACTGTGAATAATTGTTGTTTTTTAGACAAACTGTGGTCAAACTACTTATTCAATAAATATTAGTGTTACTAAATAATTGTTGTTTTTTAGAATAATAATTTCAAACACAAACGGTGAAGCATGTGACATCATGGTCACATTTTTCTAATAATAATGGATATATTATTTGCCGAATTTCGATTTGCAGATTTAAAGATATTAAATGAATAAATGGCATAATAATAATAATATTACTTATTTTATTTTCAATGAAATTCAATATTATTATTACTTATTTTATTTTGAACTTTTTGTATTATTTTAGATTTTTTGAAAAAAAATTAGAATTTTTGATTTTTTTGTAATTTTTTCCTTTTTTTGAAGTATTTTTGAGTTTTTAAATTAATCATTGTTGTTTATTTTAATAATTGTTTGGAAATCAAAAAATTAAATCATGTGACATCAAGACGTAAGGGTTAACAGGATTGATAGCTTACTATTGTCAGGAAAACAACAAGTGCAGACTTGGAAACTAGGGATGATAGAACCCGAAAGTTAAGCGTGCTCGGCCTGGAGTAGTGAGAGGATGGGTTGGAGTAGTGAGAGGATGGGTGACCGGCCATGAAGTTAGATGATTTGGAATGAGTGCTGATTATAGATTAGAGATTAAATTCTGAAGCAGTGAGGAGTGGTGATTAGAGATTAAATTGTCAAATAATTCAAAGATTTGAAAATCAGAGATTAAATTCAAAGATTTTTCGTTTCGACAATTTTTTAAAATCACCAAATTCCAAAGGGAAAATAGACTTTTTGGACGTTTTAGACGTTTTTAGGGTTTAGGGCTAGGGTTTAGATTTCAGAGTTTAGGGTTAGGTTTTATGGTTTGAACCCGAGGTGTTTACTGTTTAGAATACAGTATCGGACGTTTTAAGTCCCGGGTTTAGGGTTTAGGACAATTTTTTAAAATCACAAAATTCCAAAGGGAAAATAGATTTTTGGACGTTTTAAACGTTTTAGGGTTTAGGGCTAGGGTTTAGATTTCCAAGTTTAGGGTTAGGTTTTAGGGTTTGAACCTTTAGTGTTTAGAATAGAGTTTCAGACGTTTTAAGTCCCGGGTTTAGGGTTTTCGGAGTTCATTTGTAGTGGTTGTCAATTTCAGGCTAATTTAGCTCAATGAATCATAAAATGCATGAAAAAGTAGCAAATGAAGTCAAAAAGGGTTGAAATTTAAGGATGTGGCTTTGAATGGTTCATATTGAACACACAAAAATTCTTTAGTTGAAATAAGATTAAAAAATGAAATGTCTTTGTAACAGCTGAATTTTCGTCCGAAACCCTGTTACTTCGAAAGAGATGGTCCAGTTTGTACAGGAAGTGCATCCAGTTTTTGCCATAACCTTGTCAACTTTTTAGCACAAGCTATTTGGGTGAAATGATGATACCATGCCAAGTTTCAACCTTTTCAGAGTACATTTGTAGTGCTTTTCAATTTCAGGCTAATTTAGCTCAAAGAATCATTAAATGCATGAAAAAATAGCAAATGAAGTCAAAAAGGGTTGAAATTTAAGGATGTGGCTTTGAATGGTTCATATTGAACACACAAAAATTCTTTAGTTAATATAAGTTTAAAAAAATGAAATGTGGTCAAACTCTGGTCAAACAGTGGTCAAACTACTTATTGAATAAATATTAGTTTTACTAAATAATTATTGTTTTTTAGAATAATAATTTCAAACTCAAACGGTGAAGCGTGTGACATCATGGTCACATTTTTCTGATAATAATGTATATATTATTTGTCGAATTTCGATTTACAGATTTAAAGATATTAAATGAATAAATGGCATGATAAAAAAAATAATATTATTAATTATTTTATTTTCATTGAAATTCAATATTATTATTACTTATTTTATTTTGAACTTTTTGTATTATTTTGGATTTTTTAATATATATTTTTGAGAATTTTTGATTTTTTTTGTATTTTTTTCCTTTTTTTGAAGTATTTTTGAGTTTTTAAATTAATCATTGTTGTTTATTTTAATAATTGTTTGGAAATCAAAAAATTAAATCATGTGACATCAAGACCTAAGGGTTAACAGGATTGATAGCTTACTATTGTCAGGAAAACAACAAGTGCAGACTTGGAAACTAGGGGAGATAGAACCCGAAAGTTAAGCGTGCTCGGCCTGGAGTAGTGAGAGGATGGGTTGGAGTAGTGAGAGGATGGGTGACCGGCCGTGAAGTTAGATGATTTGGAATGAGTGCTGATTATAGATTAGAGATTAAATTCTGAAGCAGTGAGGAGTGGTGATTAGAGATTAAATTGTCAAATAATTCAAAGATTTGAAAATCAAAAGAAAAAAATAAAATAAAATAAATTTTTTTTTCGTTTCGACAATTTTTTAAAATCACCAAATTCCAAAGGGAAAATAGACTTTTTGGACGTTTTAGACGTTTTTAGGGTTTAGGGCTAGGGTTTAAATTTCAGAGTTTAGGGTTAGGTTTTATGGTTTGAACCCGAGGTGTTTACTGTTTAGAATACAGTATCGGACGTTTTAAGTCCCGGGTTTAGGGTTTAGGACAATTTTTTAAAATCACAAAATTCCAAAGGGAAAATAGATTTTTGGACGTTTTAAACGTTTTAGGGTTTAGGGCTAGGGTTTAGATTTCCAAGTTTAGGGTTAGGTTTTAGGGTTTGAACCTTTAGTGTTTAGAATAGAGTTTCGGACGTTTTAAGTCCCGGGTTTAGGGTTTTCGGAGTTCATTTGTAGTGGTTGTCAATTTCAGGCTAATTTAGCTCAATGAATCATAAAATGCATGAAAAAGTAGCAAATGAAGTCAAAAAGGGTTGAAATTTAAGGATCTGGCTTTGAATGGTTCATATTGAACACACAAAAATTCTTTAGTTGAAATAAGATTAAAAAATGAAATGTCTTTGTAACAGCTGAATTTTCGTCCGAAACCGTGTTACTTCGAAAGAGATGGTCCAGTTTGTACACGAAGTGCATCCAGTTTTTGCCATAACCCTCTCAACTTTTTAGCACAAGCTATTTGGGTGAAATGATGATACCATGCCAAGTTTCAACCTTTTCAGAGTTCATTTGTAGTGCTTTTCAATTTTAGGCTAATTTAGCTCAAATAATCATTAAATGCATGAAAAAATAGCAAATGAAGTCAAAAAGGGTTGAAATTTAAGGATGTGGCTTTGAGTAGTTCATATTGAACACACAAAAATTCTTCAGTTGAAATAAGATTAAAAAAATGAAATGTCTTTGTAACAGCTGAATTTTTGTCCGAAACCCTGTTACTTCGAAAGAGATGGTCTAGTTTGTACACGAAGTGCATCCAGTTTTTGCCATAACCCTCTCAACTTTTTAGCACAAGCTATTTGGGTGAAATGATGATACCATGCCAAGTTTCAACCTTTTCAGAGTTCATTTGTAGTGCTTTTCAATTTCAGGCTAATTTAGCTCAAATAATCATTAAATGCATGAAAAAATAGCAAATGAAGTCAAAAAGGGTTGAAATTTAAGGATGTGGCTTTGAATTGTTCATATTGAACACACAAAAATTCTTCAGTTAATATAAGTTTAAAAAAATGAAATGTGGTCAAACTCTGGTGAAACAGTGGTTAAACTACTTATTCAATAAATATTAGTGTTACTAAATAATTATTGTTTTTTAGAATAATAATTTCAAACTCAAACGGTGAGGCATGTTGTGACACCCCCGGCTCAATCGTGCACTAATCATACACGCAAATGCACACGATCAAGCCTAAGGACTCACGGGAAGATATCACAACACAACTCTAAAATATAAATAAAGTCATACAAGCTTTATATTACAAGCCAGGGGCCTCGAGGGCTCGAATACATAAGCTTGCGTACAAGCGTCAGCGGAAGCATCAGATATCTGAGTACAGATATGAAACAGAAACAGAAAGGCCTTTAGAAAGGCGGGGCAAAATAAAACACTACGATCGAAAGGCGTAGGCCTCCTGCCTGGGACCCTTCGATCCTACTCCTGGTCGTCATCCAACTCATAGTAGTATCCATCCTCTGGGTAGTAGTAGTAGTCGATCAACGGGGCATCTGTCTCAGGGGGCTTCGTCCTCTGGTCACGACAAACTGATATGGGGAGAAAAGGAAAACAAAGCAACCGTGAGTACTCAGAAGTACTCAGCAAGCAAGGATCTACACTACATATGCAACATTATCAAGGAATGGCTGTATATGTGGACTGGGCTGCACAAATGCCAGAATAGAGAGAAGGCCTAGTCCTATCGGAGACTAGCATCTTCATCGGTCTTGCAGCAATAGAAGAGAGCAGAACAGATCAATATAAAGTAGCAGTATCATTAAGTCTCATCCTCACCCAGAGATCCTTTCTCGACTCCCTGCGAGAAAGCAATCCCAGAGCCATACAGCCATCAACCTCGTCCTGAGATCCCTTCTCGACTCCCTGCGAGAAGCAATCCCAGAGCCATACTATCCAAGTATCCAGTTCTAAATTGTATCAATCAGGAAACAACTCCGAGTGTCCGTTACCGTAGGACAGGCTATCGATAGAAGTTTTCTTCCCTGCAGGGGTGCATCAACTTACCCAACACGCTCGATTAACTCCGGCCGGACACACTTTCCTGGGTCATGCCCGGCCTCGGCCAAACGACACATCGCAACCCTACCCACAGCTTAGCAGAGAGGTCCCCGCCGGTCTACATCCTAAGCGCAAGGGGGTCTTGGCCATCGCCCCTCGCCCTCCGGGTCGTTGCGCACACGGTGAAGCCAGGCACCAACACTACAGGAAGGCGCCGGTCCGTCCGTGCCGCCATGCTGAACTAGACGTCTGACAGAGCTTTCGGCTGATGCATATGATGCAGAACGCCCATACTATGCCCACGTGATGGTTAGTGCTATTAGGCCAGAGGCCTGCTCATATCAAATATCCAAATCGTTAGTACCTTCGGCTTGCGGTAACGAGCAGAGACTCACGAAAGATGTGACCCCGTCGCCCCGTCTCGAGGACTTGCTGCAAGGGTTAAGAAGGCCCGGCCGCGCCTCGTATTCATCACTCGGGCACCATACAGGCAACCCGTCTTCACAACACTCTCCACTTAGGCGCACGCGGGTACCCCTCAGGGTCGACCCGCCTTTCCAAGTAACAATAGTACAGTCCAAGTATCCGTGTGTCCATAACATCAGGGGAATCCGAGGTATCACCCTCGTTGGATTCCTACTCGATGTATCCGTCAAGGTGAACTTGGAGGAATCACCCTCGCTGGGTTCACACTTGAGGTGTTGTACGACGGCGTCATTATCGGAAGCGGGGAAGGAGGAATCACCCTTGATGACCACGACCGAATAGCTACTCTACAGAGTTAACATCAGAAGTGCTACACGAGGTATCACCCTCGGCACTCGATAGTAACGCTGCAGTGTCGTTACAACTAAGGGGGGGTGATGTGCGGTGCCGGGGCCTGGTCTTCAATCCCGTTGATCGGGTCTTCGGAAAATCCAGCGAGGCAGTCGGGATAAGTGGGGTCACTGATAGGTCTCTACCCAGCCTATACTAAGCAGTTTAGGGTATGCAGGTAATTATCAATAGTAGGTTACAATAAACAGGCTATGCATCAGAATAGGTAAAGTAGCAGCAGCAGCAATTCTAATGCAAGCATGAGAAATAGAATGGGCGATATCGGTATGCTCAAGGGGGGGCTTGCCTGGTTGCTCGGCGGCAAGGGCAAGGTCGTCAATGGTGTCTTCGGTCTCCGGAGCTGCGTCGGTCTCGGGGACGACGTCGGGGTCTAACGAGAGAGAAGAGGGGGAGGAAACAATATAAATATAGAGTAAACATAAGCAACATGGAGCAGGCTACGCTAACGTGCAATGCAGGGTTGCCTGAAGACATGTCAAAGTCATTTAGTTATTTTAGGAATTCGTTTGGATTTATTTTATTAAAGTCATGCACTATTCATTTATCTGAAACAGGCAAAAATTTGCATGTCCAGTTAGTTAGGGGCATCTAACAGGTATGTGGGTAGCGTATTCGGATCCGTCTCATTTTTCTGATCATTTTTCATATATAAATTATTTTCATCGGAGTTACGGATTAAAAGATATGATTTTCTAAAGTTTTATTGATTTTCTGGAATTTATTTAATTATTTAAATTCGAATTATCCAAAACAGTAGCAGGGTGACATCATTGTGACATAATGGTGATGTCAGCGGTCAACTCTGGCTGACCAGAGTCAAACTGACATGTGGGCCCACGTGTCATAGACTGGACTAATTAACAGAGTTAAATTAACTAATCTAATTAGGGGGGCCCACATGTCATTGAGACATCTAACTAAAATTAATTAAATTAAACATTTTAATTAGCAGTTAATTAACAGGGCCGTGGGGCCCACTAGTCAGACCAGTTGACCAGGTCAACTGGTCAACGGGACCCCACCGGGCCCACCCGTCAGCCTCACAGAGGAGGCCACGCGGGCGCCACGTCGGAGTGGCCGGCGGCGAGGCTCCGACGAGCCATTTTCGCGGCGGCGCGCTCGGGAACGGCCGGAAATCGTCTGTGGTGGTCCGTTTGGACCACCGAGAGCATCTACGTGACCGGGGCGATGGCGCGCTTCGAGTGCCATGGCTGGTCGGAGCGGTGGGGGCCGGAAAGGTGGCCGGCGGCGAGCGGTGGCGGAGGAGCTCTCGGGTGGTAACGCGGGCGCGCGTTTTAGCTAGCAATTCAACAAGCTGGAGGGCTGGCTGGCTCCAGCGAGCGTCCATAAGCACGTGGGCGGCACTAGCAGCAACAGAGGGGCATGGTATCCACGCCGGCGACAACCGTGGTAGACGGCGGAGTGCGGCGTCGGGACGGCTAGCTAGGAGGGCGACTGGGAGCGCAGAGAGAGAGGGAAAAAAGAAGAGGGCCTCACAGCGGATGCAGAGAAGGCTCGGGGAAGCCGGGGGCGCAACAAGGACGGCGGATCGAGCGGCGGTGATCTTCGGTGTCCGAGAGGGGAGGCGAGGTCGTGGGCGAAGAGGCAGGGGCTCCCGGCTCGAATGCAGGGGTGTAGGAGGCGTAGCCTGTGACGGGGAGGCCGGTGGGCACGTCGGAGAAGCGAGTGGAGCTCGGTGGCCGCGAGCTCAACGGAGCGCGCCCATGGCTACGCTCGGTCTGGGGTGGAGAGCAAGGGAGGAAGGGAGAGGGAGGAGCCAGGGGGGCCAGGGGTGCACGGGGCTCTGCCCTTTATCCACGGCGAGCGCGGCGACGCGCTGTCGTGCTGCGAGGGAGGGGGGCCGGGCTCGGGGGCGCGCGCGCATGCAGAGCGTTTGACAGCGGGGCGTGGTGGGGGGGTGAGCAGTGCGGGGGAAAGGGACGGCGCCAGGCGGTGGGCTGGGCCGGCCACTGCTGTGTGCCTGGGCCTCTTTTCCTTTTCTATTTTCTTTTCTTCTTTCATTTTCTGTCTACAAAATGTTAGGCCACTTAAGGACTTTTGTAAAATATGAGACATAGTCCAATAATATCAGTGCATTATATGCCACTGTTATAAAAAATGTTTTGAGTCCAAATGTTTTCTTTTAGATTTTATTTAAATAAATAGGTATTAACCAACCCTGTTTTGTGGTTGTTAGAGTCACATAATTAATTTAGTAAATATTTATTACAATTTTAGAATTGTCTCTGAATTATTTGCTATTTAATGAACATTTTAGTTTTGAAGTTTGAAGAAATATTAATTTGACTTGTATCTTAAATTTGAATATGAGTTGGATTATTTCCTAATTGCAATTTGTTTAGGATGATCATGATGACATGGCATTATCAAAAATGGGATTACTGTGGCTAACCACTGGGGGTGTTACAAATGTCCTCCACTAATAAGAATTCTCGTCCCGAGAATTAAGAAGTAGAAGGAAAAAGTTCGGGGTATTCCGCACGAAGATTATCCTCGCGTTCCCAAGTGGCTTCTCCTTCAGTATGATTTGACCACTACACTTTGAGGAACTTGGTAACCTTCTGACGGGTCCGACATTCAGCTTCATCGAGAATGCGGATCGGATGTTCCTTATATGAAAGATCATCATGCAATTCGAGCATTTCGTGATCCACAGCTCGGTGTGGAGATTCCTTGAAGCATTAATGAAGTTGCGACACATGGAAGACGTCGTGGAAATGAGAGAATTGTGGCGGCAACTCCAATTTATATGCCACCTGACCACGTCTAGCAATTATGCGGAAAGGACCAATATAGCGTGGAGCTAGCTTGCCCTTGATTCCAAAACGGTGAGTGCCCTTCATAGGAGTGACACGAAGATAAGCTTGATCACCAGGTTGATAAGTCAAACCCCATCGTTTGCGATCATAGTTGCTCTTCTGGCGGTCCTGAGCCGCCTTGAGATTTTCCCGGATAATACAAACTTGTTCTTCGGCGTGTTGGATAATATCCGGACCCACGAGCGGTCGTTCCCCAGTTTCTAACCAATTCAGAGGGGTTCGACACTTACGTCCATAGAGTACTTCGAAGGGGGCCATTTTCAAACTGGCTTGATAGCTGTTGTTATAAGAGAACTCGGCATACGGGAGAGATTCTTCCCACTTCTTGCCGAATGAAATAACACAAGCCCGAAGCATGTCTTCAAGCACTTGATTGACTCGTTCGACTTGGCCTTGGGATTGTGGATGATAAGCTGAACTCCAGGTAATATGAGTTCCCATAGCTGTTTGGAAACTTTCCCAGAACTTTGAGGTGAAAAGACCGCCATGGTCCGAACTAGTCTCCTTCGGAATACCGTGGAGTGAAACAATTCTGGAGATATACAACTCTGCTAACTGACTAGCAGTGATAGTTTCCTTGACGAGCAGAAAGTGTGCAACTTTAGAGAGTTGGTCGACGACTACAAGAATAGCATCGTGACCCTTCTGTGACCTGGGAAGTCCTGTAATGAAATCCATCTGAACCTTATCCCATTTCCATAGAGGAATAGGAAGTGGTTGCAGAATTCCAGCTGGTTTCTGATGCTCTGCTTTAACACGACGACACACATCACATTCAGCAACATAACGAGCAATATCCTGCTTCATTTTAGACCACCAGTACCTTTGACGGAGATCACGATACATCTTGGTGCTACCCGGATGAATAGACAGCGGGGTATCATGTGCCTCCTTCATGACCTTGTCAGTCATGAGTTCGAAGCGAGGTACCACAATGCGGTTTCTGAAATACAAGGTTCCATCTTCAGACAGCGAGAAATCCCTGTACTTTTGAAGGTGAAGATCTTTCTTCATGAGATCAATTTCAGCATCTTTATCTTGCGCATCCTTAACAGCTTTCTCAAGATCTGGTTGTATCACAAGGTTATTAAGAGAACCCTATGGAACAATACGCAGATTTAGCTTGCGCAGTTCTTCAAAAAGACGAGGTTGAGCTCGCCTAACCATGAGGTTGTCGCAATAGGACTTGCGGCTTAAGGCATCAGCCATCACGTTAGCCTTGCCAGGGGTATAGGAAATACCCAAATCATAGTCCGCAATGGCCTCCATCCATCTTTGCTGACAGAGGTTTAGAGATGGTTGAGTGAACAAGTACTTCAGACTTTTATGATCCGTGTAGATCTCGCAATGATTACCGAGAAGGTAATGTCGCCACAACTGCAGTGCATAGATGACAACGGCTAGTTCTAGATCATGTACCGGATAATTCTCTTCATGTGGGCGCAACTGACAAGAGCCATAAGCAATCACTTTACGCTCTTGCATTAGGACACAGCCTAATCCTTCACGGGATGCGTCACAATAAATCACAAAGTCTTTGCGGGTATCTGGAGGAGACAGTACTGGGGCAGATGTTAGCTTGTCTTTGAGTGTCTGGAAACTTTCCTGACATTTTTCTGTCCATTCAAACTTAACGCCCTTGTGAAGCAGATCAGTCAACGGCTTAGCAATCTTGGAAAAGTTCTCAACAAATCGACGGCAATAACTTTCAAGGCCGAGAAAACTTCTCACTTGCTTGACGTTCTTCGGAGGAGTCCAGTCCAGAATAGCCTGAACTCGTTCTGGGTTAACAGCAATTCCACCCTTGGAAATCACATGACCAAGATACGTTACTTCAGAAAGCCAGAATTCACATTTGGAATACTTGGCATACAACTGGTGTTCTCGGAGCCTTTCCAGTACAAGGCGGAGGTGTTCAGCATGTTCTTCTTTATTCTTTGAATAAACCAGAATATCATCTAGATATACCACAACGAACTTGTCGAGGTAATCCATGAAGATGTAATTCATCAATCGGGAGAATGTGGCTGGAGCATTTGTTAGGCCAAATGACATGACAGTGTACTCGTAGGAGCCATAGCGAGTAACAAATGCAGTCTTGGGAATATCCTCTTCACGAACATGGATCTGATGATAACCCAACCTCAAATCAAGCTTAGAGAATACTGAGGAACCGGCAAGTTGATCATACAAATCATTGATCCGAGGAAGCGGATATTTGTTCTGAATTGTTGCTTGGTTAATGGGCCGATAATCCTGAACCAATCGGTTAGTTCCATCCTTCTTCTTAACAAAGAGTGAAGGTGCTCCCCAAGCAGAGGAACTGGGATGGATGAAACCTTTCTTAAGTGACGTGTCGATTTCTTCCTTAAGCTCAAGAAGGTGGTGCGGAGGCATTTTATAAGGACGCTTCGCAATAGGGGTAGTGCCAGGCTTCAAGTCGATGACAAACTCGACAGCTCTAGCAGGGGGTATTCCTGGAAGTTCTTCTGGAAAGACATCTTGAAATTCATGAACAACTGGAACGTTCTCGATGCCTTCAAGAGGTGAAGCGTTCAATGCATTCAGAACATATATTTGAGTCTCAGCATCCTGAGCTATTCGAGCTGAGTATTGTACTTTCTGGCCAGAAGGGTGAGTGAGCCGGACTGATTCAGTGGCACAGTCAATCAAAGCTTTATGAGGCTTCAACCAGTCCATACCCAGAATAATGTCTATTTTGGAGGTCTTGAGAGCAATGAGAGAAACGGGGAACATCAATCCTCCGATCACAATGTGGTTACCGTGGCTTACCATGGTAGTTTGCCAATTAGCCCCAGGTGAATGGATTACTAATGGGATGGACATCTCCTCGAAAAGTATATCATGGCTTCGCGCAAAACTTTCGGACATGAAGGAGTGCGATGCTCAAGAATCAAAGAGGACCGAAGCTGGGAGTGAATTCACTAGAAGGGTGCCCATCACAATTTTGAGGTCCTGTCGAGCTTCTTCCATGTTGACTTGGTTGACATGAACAAGTTGACTAGCAGGTAGTCTGGCACTTCGATTTCTGGAATGATGGGTCCGTTGGCCCTTCCTACGAACAACAGGATGACGCGATGCATTCGGAGGCTGACCCTGATGACAGTTGAAAGCACGGTGCCCTGGCTGTCCACACTGGTGGCACAGACCATCATTATGGGGAGAAACACCAACATTGGGCTGTCCACTTGAAATGTTCAGTTGCCTTGGTGGTGGAGGCAGACGAGGTGCAGCATATGACGGCCTTGGTGTTGGAGCAGGTCGATGATGAATATTGTGTGGGATCCAGACTCGACATTTCTGAGTAGGTCGACCGGAAGACGAGCCGACATCTCGAGTACGCTTGAGCGACTCCTGGTACTCAGTCAGAGCTGTTTCAACTTGGAAAGATTTGCTGACAAGCGTTGCGAAATCTGTGAAATCATGGACAGCAAGTGCAAGTTTTATATCAGTACGTAGTCCTTCACGGAATTTCTCCTGCTTGCGAGTGTCAGTGTCGACGTCATCTTCAGCATAGCGGGATAATTCGAGAAATTTCCTCTGATATTCATCCACAGTCATTTTGCCCTGAGAGAGTTGGCAGAACTCCTGCCTCTTCTGGTCCATCAGACCTTGAGGAATGTACCATGCACGAAAAGCTGACTGGAATTCCTGCCAAGTGGTTATAGTTTCAGCAGGCAACATACCCTTGTGGCTTTCCCACCATTGAGCAGCTGATCCCCTCAGGTGATACGTCGCATAGGTGACGTAACTGTCAGGGATAACATTGGCCGACTTCATCTGGAAGGTAATGTCACGGAGCCAATCGTCAGCATCCATTGGATCAGTCGAGCTGCGAAAAGTGGACGGATTGAGGCGCACGAATTATGACAGTGTTATTGGTGTACGCTGCTGATGAGCATTCTGGTTTGGGAACTGAGCCAATATCCCGGTCATAACCTGACGGTTCAGTTCAAATTGCTGCATCATTGCGGCGCGCTCGGGAATGGCCGAAAATCGTCTGTGGTGGTCCGTTTGGACCACCGAGAGCATCTACGTGACCGGGGCGATGGCGCGCGCGCTTCGAGTGCCACGGCTGGTCGGAGCGGTGGGGGCCGGAAAGGTGGCCGGCGGCGAGCGGTGGTGGAGGAGCTCTCGGGTGGTAACGCGGGCGCGCGTTTTAGCTAGCAATTCAACGAGCTGGAGGGCTGGCTGGCTCCAGCGAGCGTCCATAAGCGCGTGGGCGGCACTAGCAGCAACGGAGGGGCATGGTATCCACGGCTGCGACAACTGTGGCGGACGGCGGAGCACGGCGTCGGGATGGCTAGCTAGGAGGGCGACCGGGAGCGCAGAGAGAGAGGGAAAAAGAAGAGGGCCTCACAGCGGATGCAGAGAAGGCTCGGGGAGGCCGGGGGCGCAGCGAGGACGACGGATCGAGCGGAGGCGATCTTCGGCGTCCGAGAGGGGAGGCGAGGTCGTGGGCGAAGAGGCAGGGGCTCCCGTCTCGAATGCAGGGTGTAGGAGGCGTAGCCGGCGACGCGGAGGCCGGTGGGCACGTCGGAGAAGCGAGTGGAGCTCGGTGGCCGCGAGCTCAACGGAGCGCGCCCATGGCTGCGCTCGGTCTGGTGTGGAGAGCAACGGAGGAAGGGAGAGGGAGGAGCCAGGGGGGCCAGGGGTGCACGGGGCTCTGCCCTTTATCCACGGCGAGCGCGGCGACGCGCTGTCGTGCTGCGCGGGAGGGGGGCCGGGCTTGGGGGCGCGCGCGCACACAGGGCGTTTGACAGCGGGGCGTGGTGGGTGGGGGGTGAGTAGTGCGGGGGAAAGGGACGGCGCCAGGCGGTGGGCTGGGCCGGCCACTGCTGTGTGCCTGGGCCTCTTTTCCTTTTCTATTTTCTTTTCTTCTTTCATTTTCTGTCTACAAAATGTTAGGCCACTTAAGGACTTTTGTAAAATATGAGACATAGTCCAATAATATCAGTGCATTATATGCCACTATTATAAAAAATGTTTTGAGTCCAAATGTTTTCTTTTGGATTTTATTTAAATAAATAGGTATTAACCAACCCTGTTTTGTGGTTGTTAGAGTCACATAATTAATTTAGTAAATGTTTATTACAATTTTAGAATTGTCTCTGAATTATTTGCTATTTAATTAACATTTTAGTTTTGAAGTTCGAAGAAATATTAATTTGACTTGTATCTTAAATTTGAATATGAGTTGGATTATATCCTAAATGCAATTTGTTTAGGATGATCATGATGACATGGCATTATCAAAATGGGATTACTATGGCTAACCACTGGGGGTGTTACACATGTGACATCATGGTCACATTTTTCTGATAATAATGGATATATTATTTGTCAAATTTCGATTTACAGATTTAAAGATATTAAATGAATAAATGGCATAATAATAATATTACTTATTTTATTTCCATTAAAATTCAATATTATTATTACTTATTTTATTTTGAACTTTTTGTATTATTTTGGATTTTTTGATTTTTTTTAGATTTTTTGATTTTTTTGTAATTTTTCCTTTTTTTGAAGTATTTTTTAGTTTTTAAATTAATCATTGTTGTTTGTTAATCATTGTTGTTTATTTTAATAATTGTTTGGAAATCAAAAAATTAAATCATGTGACATCAAGACCTCAGGGTTAACAGGATTGATAGCTTAATATTGTCAGGAAAACAACAAGTGCAGACTTGGAAACTAGGGGTGATAGAACCTGAAAGTTAAGCGTGCTCGGGCTGGAGTAGTGAGAGGATGGGTGACCGGCTGAGAAGTTAGACGATTTGGAATGAGTGTTGATTAGAGATTAGAGATTAAATTTTGAAGCAGTGAGGAGGGGTGATTAGAGATTAAATTGTCAAATAATTCAAAGATTTGAAAATCAGAAAAAAATAAATAAAAAAAAATTCAATTTTTTTTTCCGTTTTGACAATTTTTTAAAATCACCAAATTTCAAAGGAAAAATAGAGTTTTTGGACGTTTTAGACGTTTTTAGGGTTTAGGGCTAGGGTTTAGATTTGAGAGTTTAGGGTTAGGTTTTATGGTTTGAACCCCAGGTGTTTACTGTTTAGAATACAGTTTCGGACGTTTTAAGTCACGGGTTTAGGGTTTAGGACATTTTTTTAAAATCACAAAATTCCAAAGGGAAAATAGAGTTTTTGGACATTTTAGATGTTTTAGGGTTTAGGGCTAGGGTTTAGATTTCCAAGTTTAGGGTTAGGTTTTAGGGTTTGAACCTTTAGTGTTTACTATTTAGAATAGAGTTTCGGACGTTTTAAGTCCCGGGTTTAGGGTTTTCAGGGTTCATTTGTAGTGCTTTTCAATTTCAGGCTAATTTAGCTCAAAGAATCATAAAATGCATGAAAAAATAGCAAATGATGTCAAAAAGGGTTGAAATTTAAGGATGTGGCTTTGAATGGTTCATATTGAACACACAAAAATTCTTCAGTTAATATAAGTTTAAAAAATGAAATGTGGTCAAATTCTGGTCAAACAGTGGTGAAACAGTGGTCGAACTACTTATTCAATAAATATTAGTGTTACTAAATAATTATTGTTTTTTAGAATAATAATTTCAAACTAAAACGGTGAGGCATGTGACATCATGGTCACATTTTTCTGATAAAAATGGATATATTATTTGTCAAATTTTGATTTACAGATTTAAAGATATTAAATGAATAAATGGCATAATAATAATATTACTTATTTTTTTTCCATTCAAATTCAATATTATAATTACTTATTTTATTTTGAACTTTTTGTATTATTTTGGATTTTTTGATTTTTTTTAGAATTTTTGATTTTTTTGTAATTTTTCCTTTTTTTGAAGTATTTTTAAGTTTTTAAATTAATCATTGTTGTTTGTTAATCATTGTTGTTTATTTTAATAATTGTTTGGAAATCAAAAAATTAAATCATGTGACATCAAGACCTAAGGGTTAACAGGATTGATAGCTTACTATTGTCAGGAAAACAACAAGTGCAGACTTGGAAACTAGGGGTGATAGAACCTGAAAGTTAAGCGTGCTCGGGCTGGAGTAGTGAGAGGATGGGTGACCGGCCGGGAAGTTAGACGATTTGGAATGAGTGCTGATTAGAGATTAGAGATTAAATTCTGAAGCAATGAGGAGGGGTGATTAGAGATTAAATTGTCAAATAATTCAAAAATTTGAAAATCAGAAGAAAAAAATTCCGAAAAAATTTGAATTTTTTTTCCGTTTCGACAATTTTTTAAAATCACCAAATTCCAAAGGGAAAATAGAGTTTTTGGACGTTTTAGACGTTTTTATGGTTTAGGGCTAGGGTTTAGATTTCAGAGTTTAGGGTTAGGTTTTATAGTTTGAACCCGAGGTGTTTACTGTTTAGAATACAGTTTCGGACGTTTTAAGTCCCGGGTTTATGGTTTAGGACAATTTTTTAAAATCACAAAATTCCAAAGGGAAAATAGAGTTTTTGGACGTTTTAGGGTTTAGGGCTAGGGTTTAGATTTCCAAGTTTAGGGTTAGGTTTTAGGGTTCGTACTTTTAGTGTTTACTGTTTAGAATAGAGTTTCGGACGTTTTAAGTCTCGGGTTTAGGGTTTTCAGGGTTTAGGGTTTTCAGAGTTCATTTGTAGTGCTTTTCAATTTCAGGCTAATTTAGCTCAAAGAATCATAAAATGCATGAAAAAATAGCAAATGAAGTCTAAAATGGTGGAAATTTAAGGATGTGGCTTTGAATAGTTCATATTGAACACACAAAAATTCTTCAGTTGAAATAAGATTAAAAAAATGAAATGTCTTTGTAACAGCTGAATTTTCGTCCGAAACCGTGTTTCTTCGAAAGAGATGGTCCAGTTTGTACATGAAGTGCGTCCAGTTTTTGCTATAACGCTCTCAACTTTTTAGCACAAGCTATTTGGGTGAAATGATGATACCATGCCAAGTTTCAACCTTTTCAGAGTTCATTTGTAGTGCTTGTCAATTTCAGGCTAATTTAGCTCAAAGAACCATAAAATGCATGAAAAAATAGCAAATGAAGTAAAAAAGGGTTGAAATTTAAGGATGTGGCTTTGAATAGTTCATATTCAACACACAAAAATTCTTCAATTGAAATAAGATTGAATAAATGAAATGTCTTTGTAACAGCTGAATTTTCGTCCGAAACCCTGTTACTTCAAAAGAGATCGTCCAGTTTGTACACGAAGTGCATCCAGTTTTTGCCATAACCTTCTCAACTTTTTAGCACAAGGTATTTGGGTGAAATGATGATACCATGCCAAGTTTCAACCTTATCAGAGTACATTTGTAGTGCTTTTCAATTTCAGGCTAATTTAGCTCAAAGAATCATTAAATGCATGAAAAAATAGCAAATGAAGTCAAAAAGGGTTGAAATTTAAGGATGTGGTTTTGAATGGTTCATATTGAACACAGAAAAATTCTTCAGTTAATATAAATTTAATAAAATAAATGTGGTCAAACTCTGGTCAAACAATGGTCAAACTACTTATTGAATAAATATTAGTGTTACTAAATAATTATTGTTTTTTAGAATAATAATTTCAAACTCAAACGGTGAAGCGTGTGACAATATGGTCACATTTTTTGATAATAATGGATATACTATTTATCGAATTTCGATTTACAGATTTAAAGATATTAAATGAATAAATGGCATGATAAAAATAATAATATTATTACTTATTTTATTTTCATTGAATTCAATATATTATTACTTATTTATTTTGAACTTTTTGTATTATTTTGGTATTTTTGTTTTTTTTTTGAGAATTTTTTTTTGTAATTTTTTCCTTTGTTTGAAGTACTTTGAGTTTTTAAATTAATCATTGTTGTGTTTATTTTAATAATTGTTTGGAAATCAAAAAATTAAATCATGTGACATCAGACCTAAGTTAACAGGATTGATAGCTTACTATTGTCAGGAGACCAACAAGTGCAGATTGGAAACTAGGGGTGATAGAACCTGAAAGTTAAGCGTGCTCGGGCTGGAATAGTGAGAGGATGGGTGATCGGCAGGAAGTTAGACGATTTGGAATGAGTGCTGATTAGAGATTAGAGATTAAATTCTGAAGCAGTGAGGAGGGTGATTAGAGATTAAATTGTAAATAATTCAATGATTTGAAAATCAGAAGAAAAAATTCTAAAAAAAAATTCAGTTTCGACAATTTTTTAAACCACACAAATTCCAAAGGGAAAATAGAGTTTTTAGACGTTCTTAGGGTTTAGGGCTAGGGTTTAGATTTCAGAGTTTAGGGTTGGTTTTATGGTTTGAACCAGAGGTTTTACTGTTTAGAATACAGTATCGGACGTTTTAAGTCCCGGTTTAGGGTAAGACATTTTTTTAAGTCACAAAATTCCAAAGGGAAAATAGAGTTTTTGGACGTTTAGACGTTTTTAGGGTTTATGGCTAGGTTTAGATTTCAGAGTTTAGGGTTAGGTTTTATGGTTTGAACCGAGGTGTTTACTGTTCAGAAGACATATCCGACGTTTTAAGTCCGGGTTTAGGGTTAAGGACAATTTTTAAAAATCACACAATTCCAAAGGGAAAATAGGTTTTTGACGTTTTAGGGTTTAGGGTAGGGTTTAGATTTCCAAGTTTAGGGTTAGGTTTTAGGGTTTGAACCTTTAGTGTTTACTGTTTAGAATAGAGTTTCGGACGTTTTAAGTCTCGGGTTTGGGTTTTCAGAGTTCATTTGTAGTGCTTTTCACATTTCAGGCTAATTTAGCTCAAAGAATCATAAAAGGCATGAAAAAATGCATGAAGTCAAAAAGGGTTGAAATTTAAGGATGTGGCTTTGAATAGTCTATATTGACCACACCAATTCTTCAGTTGAAATAAGTTAAAAAATGAAATGTCTTTGTAACAGCTGAATTTTCGTCCGAAACCTGTTACTTCGAAAGAGATGGTCAGTTTGTACCCGAAGTGCATCCAGTTTTTGCCATAACCCTCTCAACTTTTTAGCACAAGTATTTGGGTGAAATGATGATACCATGCCAAGTTTCAACTTTCAGAGTTCATTTGTAGTGCTTTTCAATTTCAGGCAATTTAGCGCTAAAGAATCATTAAATGCTGAAAAAAAAAGCAAATGAGTCAAAATGGGTTGAAATTTAAGGATGTGGCTTTGAATGGTTCATATGAACACACAAAAATTCTTCAGTTTATATAAGTTAAAAAAATGAAATTGTGGCCAAACTACTTATTCAATAATATTAGTGTTACTAAATAATTGTGTTTTTTAGAATAATAATTTCAAACCAAACGGTGAATGAGCGTGTGACATGATCAGTTACATTTTTTGTAATAATAATGGATGTATTATTTGTCAATTTGGATTTACAAGATTTAAAGATATTAAATGAATAAATGGCAATAATAATACTACTTTTTTTATTTTCATTGAAATTCAATATTATTATTACTTATTTTATTTTGAACTTTTTGTATTATTTTGGATTATTTTGTTTTTTTTTTGAGAATTTTTTTTTGTAATTTTTTCCTTTGTTTGAAGTACTTTTGAGTTTTTAAATTAATCATTGTTGTTTATTTTAATAATTGTTTGGAAATCAAAAAATTAAATCATGTGACATCAAGACCTAAGGTTTAACAGGATTGATAGCTTACTATTGTCAGGAGACCAACAAGTGCAGACTTGGAAACTAGGGGTGATAGAACCTGAAAGTTAAGCGTGCTCGGGCTGGAATAGTGAGAGGATGGGTGATCGGCCAGGAAGTTAGACGATTTGGAATGAGTGCTGATTAGAGATTAGAGATTAAATTCTGAAGCAGTGAGGAGGGGTGATTAGAGATTAAATTGTCAAATAATTCAATGATTTGAAAATCAGAAGAAAAAAATTCTAAAAAAAATTTCAGTTTCGACAATTTTTTAAAACCACCAAATTCCAAAGGGAAAATAGAGTTTTTAGACGTTCTTAGGGTTTAGGGCTAGGGTTTAGATTTCAGAGTTTAGGGTTAGGTTTTATGGTTTGAACCCGAGGTGTTTACTGTTTAGAATACAGTATCGGACGTTTTAAGTCCCGGGTTTAGGGTTTAAGACAATTTTTTTAAGTCACAAAATTCCAAAGGGAAAATAGAGTTTTTGGACGTTTTTAGGGTTTATGGCTAGGGTTTAGATTTCAGAGTTTAGGGTTAGGTTTTATGGTTTGAACCCGAGGTGTTTACTGTTCAGAAGACATTATCCGACGTTTTAAGTCCTGGGTTTAGGGTTAAGGACAATTTTTTAAAATCACACAATTCCAAAGGGAAAATAGAGTTTTTTGACGTTTTAGGGTTTAGGGCTAGGGTTTAGATTTCCAAGTTTAGGGTTAGGTTTTAGGGTTTGAACCTTTAGTGTTTACTGTTTAGAATAGAGTTTCGGACGTTTTAAGTCTCGGGTTTAGGGTTTTCAGAGTTCATTTGTAGTGCTTTTCAATTTCAGGCTAATTTAGCTCAAAGAATCATAAAAGGCATGAAAAAATAGCAATTGAAGTCAAAAAGGGTTGAAATTTAAGGATGTGGCTTTGAATAGTTCATATTGAACACACAAAAATTCTTCAGTTGAAATAAGATTAAAAAAATGAAATGTCTTTGTAACAGCTGAATTTTCGTCCGAAACCCTGTTACTTCAAAAGAGATGGTCCAGTTTGTACACGAAGTGCATCCAGTTTTTGCCATAACCCTCTCAACTTTTTAGCACAAGCTATTTGGGTGAAATGATGATACCATGCCAAGTTTCAACCTTTTCAGAGTTCATTTGTAGTGCTTTTCAATTTCAGGCTAATTTAGCTCAAAGAATCATTAAATGCATGAAAAAAATAGCAAATGAAGTCAAAATGGGTTGAAATTTAAGGATGTGGCTTTGAATGGTTCATATTGAACACACAAAAATTCTTCAGTTTATATAAGTTAAAAAAATGAAATGTAGTGGCCAAACTACTTATTCAATAAATATTAGTGTTACTAAATAATTGTTGTTTTTTAGAATAATAATTTCAAACACAAACGGTGAAGCGTGTGACATCATGGTTACATTTTTCTAATAATAATGGATGTATTATTTGTCAAATTTTGATTTACAGATTTAAAGATATTAAATGAATAAATGGCATAATAATAATATTACTTATTTTATTTTCATTGAAATTCAATATTATTATTACTTATTTTATTTTGAACTTTTTGTATTATTTTGGATTTTTTGAATTTTTTTGAGAATTTTTGAATTTTTTGTAATTTTTTCCTTTTTTTGAAGTATTTTCGAGTTTTTAAATTAATCATTGTTGTTTATTTTAATAATTTTTCGGAAATCAAAAAATTAAATCATGTGACATCAAGACCTAAGGGTTAACAGGATTGATAGCTTACTATTATCAGGAAAACAACAAATGCAGACTTGGAAACTAGGGGTGATAGAACCTGAAAGTTAAGTGTGCTCGGGCTGGAATAGTGAGAGGATGGGTGACCGGCCGAGAAGTTAGACGATTTGGAATGAGTGTTGATTAGAGATTAAATTCTGAAGCAGTGAGGAGGGGTGATTAGAGATTAAATTGTCAAATAATTCAAAGATTTGAAAATCAGAAGAAAAAAAATTCAAATTTTTTTTTCAGTGTCGACAATTTTTTAAAACCACCAAATTCCAAAGGGAAAATAGAGTTTTTGGATGTTTTAGAAGTTTTTAGGGTTTAGGGCTAGGGTTTAGATTTCAGAGTTTAGGGTTAGGTTTAATGGTTTGAACCCAAGGTGTTTACTGTTTAGAATACAGTTTCGGACGTTTTAAGTCCCGGGTTTTGGGTTTAGGACAATTTTTTTAAATCACAAAATTCCAAAGGGAAAATAGAGTTTTTGGACGTTTTAGACGTTTTAGGGTTTAGGGCTAGGGTTTAGATTTCCAAGTTTAGGGTTAGGTTTTAGGGTTTGAACCTTTAGTGTTTACTGTTTAGAATAGAGTTTCGGACGTTTTAAGTCTCGGGTTCAGGGTTTAGGGTTTTCAGAGTTCATTTGTAGTGCTTTTCAATTTCAGGCTAATTTAGCTCAAAGAATCATAAAATGCATGAAAAAATAGCAAATGAAGTCTAAAATGGTGGAAATTTAAGGATGTGGCTTTGAATAGTTCATATTGAACACACAAAAATTCTTCAGTTGAAATAAGATTAAAAAAATGAAATGTCTTTGTAACAGCTGAATTTTGTCCGAAACCCTGTTTACTTCGAAAGAGATGGTCCAGTTTGTACACGAAGTGCATCCAGTTTTTCATAACCCCTCCAACTTTTTAGCACAAGCTATTTGGGTGAAATGATGATACCATGCCAAGTTTCAACCTTTTCAGAGTTCATTTGTAGTGTTTTTCAATTTCAGGCTAATTTAGCTCAAAGAATCATTAAATGCATGAAAAAAATAGCAAATGAAGTCAAAATGGGTTGAAATTTAAGGATGTGGCTTTAATGGTTCATATTGAACACACAAAAATCTTCAGTTTTATAGTTAAAAAAATGAAATGTAGTGCCAAACTACTTATTCAATAAATATTAGTGTTCTAATAATTGTTTTTTTTTAGAATAATAATTTCAAAACAACGGTGAAGCGTGTGACATCATGGTTACATTTTTCTATAAAATGGTGTATTTATTTTGTCAAATTTTGATTTACAGATTTAAAGATATTAAATGAATAAATGGCATAATAATAATATTACTTATTTTATTTCATTGAAATTCAATTTATTATTACTTATTTTATTTTGAACTTTTTGTATTATTTTGGATTTTTTGAATTTTTTTTGAGAATTTTTGAATTTTTTGTAATTTTTTCCTTTTTTTTTGAAGTAATTTTGAGTTTTTTAAATTAATCATTGTTTTTTATATTTTTACTTTTTTGGAAATCAAAAATTAAATCATGTGACAATCAAGACCTAAGGGTAACAGGATTATGCTTCTCATTAAGAAAACAACAAATGCAGACTTGGAAACTAGGGGTGATAGAACCTGAAAGTTAAGTGTGCTCGGGCTGGAATAGTGAGAGGATGGGTGACCGGCCGAGAAGTTAGACGATTTGGAATGAGTGTTGATTAGAGATTAAATTCTGAAGCAGTGAGGAGGGGTGATTAGAGATTAAATTGTCAAATAATTCAAAGATTTGAAAATCAGAAGAAAAAAAATTCAAATTTTTTTTTCAGTGTCGACAATTTTTTAAAACCACCAAATTCCAAAGGGAAAATAGAGTTTTTGGATGTTTTAGAAGTTTTTAGGGTTTAGGGCTAGGGTTTAGATTTCAGAGTTTAGGGTTAGGTTTAATGGTTTGAACCCAAGGTGTTTACTGTTTAGAATACAGTTTCGGACGTTTTAAGTCCCGGGTTTTGGGTTTAGGACAATTTTTTTAAATCATAAAATTCCAAAGGGAAAATAGAGTTTTTGGACGTTTTAGACGTTTTAGGGTTTAGGGCTAGGGTTTAGATTTCCAAGTTTAGGGTTAGGTTTTAGGGTTTGAACCTTTAGTGTTTACTGTTTAGAATAGAGTTTCGGACGTTTTAAGTCTCGGGTTCAGGGTTTAGGGTTTTCAGAGTTCATTTGTAGTGCTTTTCAATTTCAGGCTAATTTAGCTCAAAGAATCATAAAATGCATGAAAAATAGCAAATGAAGTCAAAAGGGTGGAAATTTAAGGATGTGGCTTTGAATAGTTCATATTGAACACACAAAAATTCTTCAGTTGAAATAAGATTAAAAAAATGAATTGTCTTTGTAACGGCTGAATTTTCGTCCGAAACCCTGTTGCTTCGAAAGAGATGATCCAGTTTGTACACGAAGTGCATCCAGTTTTTGCCATAACCCTCTCAACTTTTTAGCACAAGCTATTTGGGTGAAATGATGATACCATGCCAAGTTTCAACCTTTTCAGAGTTCATTTGTAGTGCTTGTCAATTTCAGGCTAATTTAGATCAAAGAATCATAAAATGCATGAAAAAATAGCAAATGAAGTCAAAAAGGGTTGAAATTTAAGGATGTGGCTTTGAATAGTTTATATTGAACACACAAAAATTCTTCAATTGAAATAAGATTAAATAAATGAAATGTCTTTGAAACAGCTGAATTTTCGTCCAAAACCCTGTTACTTCAAAAGAGATGGTCCAGTTTGTACACGACGTGCATCCAGTTTTTGCCATAACCTTCTCAACTTTTTAGCACAAGCTATTTGGGTGAAATGATGATACCATGCCAAGTTTCAACCTTATCAGAGTTCATTTGTAGTGCTTTTCAATTTCAGGCTAATTT
This sequence comes from Thinopyrum elongatum, assembly GCA_011799875.1. NCBI lineage: Eukaryota > Viridiplantae > Streptophyta > Magnoliopsida > Poales > Poaceae > Thinopyrum > Thinopyrum elongatum. The sequence goes on from CM022303.1 coordinate 246,021,862, forward strand.
AGCTCAAAGAATCATTAAATGCATGAAAAAATAGCAAATGAAGTCAAAAAGGGTTGAAATTTAAGGATGTGGCTTTGAATGGTTCATATTGAACACACAAAAATTCTTCAGTTAATATAAATTTAAAAAAATGAAATGTGGTCAAACTCTGGTCAAACAGTGGTCAAACTACGTATTGAATAAATATTAGTGTTACTAAATAATTATTGTTTTTTAGAATAATAATTTCAAACTCAAACGGTGAAGCGTGTGACATCATGGTCACATTTTTTGATAATAATGGATATATTATTTATCGAATTTCGATTTACAGATTTAAAGATATTAAACGAATAAATGGCATGATAAAAATAATAATATTATTACTTATTTTATTTTCATTGAAATTCAATATTATTATTACTTATTTTATTTTGAACTTTTTGTATTATTTTGGATTATTTTGTTTTTTTTGAGAATTTTTTATTTTTTGTAATTTTTCCTTTGTTTGAAGTACTTTTGAGTTTTTAAATTAATCATTGTTATTTATTTTAATAATTGTTTGGAAATCAAAAAATTAAATCATGTCACATCAAGACCGAAGGGTTACCAGGATTGATAGCTTACTATTGTCAGGAAAACAACAAGTGCAGACTTGGAAACTAGGGGTGATAGAACCTGAAAGTTAAGCGTGCTCGGGCTGGAATAGTGAGAGGATGGGTGATCGGCCAGGAAGTTAGACGATTTGGAATGAGTGCTGATTAGAGATTAGAGATTAAATTCTGAAGCAGTGAGGAGGGGTGATTAGAGATTAAATTGTCAAATAATTCAAAGATTTGAAAATCAGAAGAAAAAAATTCAAAAAAATTTCAGTTTCGACAATTTTTTAAAACCACCAAATTCCAAAGGGAAAATAGAGTTTTTGGACGTTTTAGACGTTTTTAGGGTTTAGTGCTAGGGTTTAGATTTCAGAGTTTAGGGTTAGGTTTTATGGTTTAAACCCGAGGTGTTTACTGTTTAGAATACAGTTTCGGACATTTTAAGTCCCGGGTTTAGGGTTTAGGACAATTTTTTAAAATCACAAAATTCCAAAGGGAAAATAGAGTTTTTGGACATTTTAGACGTTTTAGGGTTTAGGGCTAGGGTTTAGATTTCCAAGTTTAGGGTTAGGTTTTAGGGTTTGAACCTTAGTGTTTACTGTTTAGAATAGAGTTTCGGATGTTTTAAGTCTCGGGTTTAGGGTTTTCAAGGTTTAGGGTTTTCAGAGTTCATTTGTAGTGCTTTTCAATTTCAGGCTAATTTAGCCCAAAGAATCATAAAATGCATGAAACAATAGCAATTGAAGTCAAAAAGGGTTGAAATTTAAGGATGTGGCTTTGAATAGTTCATATTGAACACACAAAAATTCTTCAGTTGAAATAAGATTAAAAAATGAAATGTCTTTGTAACAGCTGAATTTTCGTCCGAAACCCTGTTACTTCGAAAGAGATGGTCCAGTTTGTACACGAAGTGCATCCAGTTTTTGCCATAACCCTCTCAACTTTTTAGCACAAGCTATTTGGGTGAAATGATGATACCATGCCAAGTTTCAACCTTTTCAGAGTTCATTTGTAGTGCTTGTCAATTTCAGGCTAATTTAGCTCAAAGAATCATTAAATGCAAGAAAAAAATAGCAAATGAAGTAAAAAAGGGTTGAAATTTAAGGATGTGGCTTTGAATGGTTCATATTGAACACACAAAAATTCTTCAGTTAATATAAGTTAAAAAAATGAAATGTGGTCAAACAATGGTCAAACTACTTATTCAATAAATATTAGTGTTACTAAATAACTGTTGTTTTTTAGTATAATAATTTCAAACACAAACGGTGAAGCGTGTGACATCATGGTCACATTTTTCTGATAATAATGGATATATTATTTGTCAAATTTCGATTTACAGATTTAAAGATATTAAATGAATAAATGGCATAATAATAATATTCCTTATTTTATTTTCATTGAAATTCAATATTATTATTCCTTATTTTATTTTCAACTTTTTGTATTATTTTGGATTTTTTGAGAATTTTTGACTTTTTTTGTAATTTTTTCCTTTTTTTGAAGTATTTTCGAGTTTTTAAATTAATCATTGTTGTTTGTTAATCATTGTTGTTTATTTTAATAATTTTTTGGAAATCAAAAAATTAAATCATGTGACATCAAGACCTAAGGGTTAACAGGATTGGTAGCTTACTATTGTCAGGAAAACAACAAGTGTAGACTTGGAAACTAGGGGTGATAGAACCTGAAAGTTAAGCGTGCTCGGGCTGGAATAGTGAGAGGATGGGTGATCGGCCGAGAAGTTAGACGATTTGGAATGAGTGCTGATTAGAGATTAAATTCTGAAGCAGTGAGGAGGGGTGATTAGAGATTAAATTGTCAAATAATTCAAAGATTTGAAAATCAAAAGAAAAAAATTCAGTTTCGACAATTTTTTAAAACCACCAAATTCCAAAGGGAAAATAGAGTTTTTGGACGTTTTAGACGTTTTTAGGGTTTAGGGCTAGGGTTTAGATTTCAGAGTTTAGGGTTTGGTTTTATGGTTTGAACCTGAGGTGTTTACTGTTTAGAATACAGTTTCGGACGTTTTAAGTCCCGTGTTTAGGGTTTAGGACAATTTTTTAAAATCACAAAATTCCAAAGGGAAAATAGAGTTTTTGGCCGTTTTAGGGTTTAGGGCTAGGGTTTAGATTTCCAAGTTTAGGGTTAGGTTTTAGGGTTTGAACCTTTAGTGTTTACTGTTTAGAATAGAGTTTCGGACGTTTTAAGTCTCGAGTTTAGGGTTTTTAGGGTTTAGGGTTTTCAGAGTTCATTTGTAGTGCTTTTCAATTTCAGGCTAATTTAGCTCAAAGAATCATAAAATGCATGAAAAAATAGCAATTGAAGTCAAAAAGGTTGGAAATTTAAGGATGGGGCTTTGAATAGTTCATATTGAAGACACAAAAATTCTTCAGTTGAAACAAGATTAAAAAAATGAAATGTCTTTGTAACAGCTGAATTTTCGTCCGAAACCCTGTTACTTCGAAAGAGATGGTCCAGTTTGTACACGAAGTGCATCCAGTTTTTGCCATAACCCTCTCAACTTTTTAGCACAAGCTATTTGGGTGAAATGATGACACCATGCCAAGTTTCAACCTTTTCAGAGTTCATTTGTAGTGGTTTTCAATTTCAGGCTAATTTAGCTCAAAGAATCATTAAATGCAAGAAAAAAATAGCAAATGAAGTAAAAAAGGGTTGAAATTTAAGGATGTGGCTTTGAATGGTTCATATTGAACACACAAAAATTCATCAGTTAATATAAGTTAAAAAAATGTAATGTGGTCAAACAGTGGTGAAACTACTTATTCAATAAATATTAATGTTACTAAATAATTGTTGTTTTTTAGAATAATAATTTCAAACACAAACGGTGAAGCGTGTGACATCATGGTCACATTTTTTCTGATTATAATGGATATATTATTTGTCAAATTTCGATTTACAGATTTAAAGATATTAAATGAATAAATGGCATAATAATAATAATAATAATAATATTACTTATTTTATTTTCATTGAAATTCAATATTATTATTACTTATTTTTTTTTTTGAACTTTTTCTATTATTTTGGATTTTTTGAATTTTTTTGAGAATTTTTGATTTTTTTTCCTTTTTTTGAAGTATTTTCGAGTTTTTAAATTAATCATTGTTGTTTGTTAATCATTGTTGTTTATTTTAATAATTTTTTGGAAATCAAAAAATTAAATCATGTGACATCAAGACCTAAGGGTTAACAGGATTGATAGCTTACAATTGTCAGGAAATCAACAAGTGCAGACTTGGAAACTAGGGGTGATAGAACCTGAGAGTTAAGCGTGCTCGGGCTGGAATAGTGAGAGGATGGGTGACCGGCCGAGAAGTTAGACGATTTGGAATTAGTGCTGATTAGAGATTAGAGATTAAATTCTGAAGCAGTGAGGAGGGGTGATTAGAGATTAAATTGTCAAATAATTCAAAGATTTAAAAATAAAAAAAAATCAAAAAAAATTTAAATTTTTTTCCGTTTCAACAATTTTTTAAAATCAACAAATTCCAAAGGGAAAATAGAGTTTTTGGATGTTTTAGACGTTTTTAGGGTTTACGGCTAGGGTTTAGATTTCAGAGTTTAGGGTTAAGTTTTATGGTTTGAACCCGAGGTGTTTACTGTTTAGAATACAGTTTCGGACGTTTTAAGTCCCAGGTTTAGGGTTTAGGATAATTTTTTAAAATCACAAATCCGTTTCGACAATTTTTTTAAATCACCAAATTCCAAAGGGAAAATAGAGTTTTTGGACGTTTTGGATGTTTTTCGGGTTTAGGGCTAGGATTTAGATTTCAGAGTTTAGGGTTAGGTTTTATGGTTTGAACCCGAGGTGTTTACTGTTTAGAATACAGTTTCGGACGTTTTAACTCCCGGGTTAGGGTTTAGGATAATTTTTGAACATCACAAAATTCCAAAGGGAAAATAGAGTCTTTGGACGTTTTAGACGTTTTAGGGTTTAGGGCTAGGGTTTAGATTTCCAAGTTTAGGGTTAGGTTTTAGGGTTTGAACCTTTAGTGTTTACTGTTTAGAATAGAGTTTCGGACGTTTTAAGTCCCGGGTTTAGGGTTTTCAGAGTTCATTTGTAGTGCTTTTCAATTTCAGGCTAATTTAGCTCAAAGAATCATAAAATGCATGAAAAAATACCAAAAGAAGTCAAAAAGGGTTGAAATTTAGGGATGTGGCTTTGAATGGTTCATATTGAATACTCAAAAATTCTTCAGTCGAAATAAGATTAAAAAATTGAAATGTCTTTTTAACAGCTGAATTTTCGTACGGACCCCTGTTACTTCGAAAGAGATGGTCCAGTTTGTACACGAAGTGCATCCAGTTTTTGCCATAACCCTCTCAAATTTTTAGCACGAGCTATTTGGGTGAATTGATGATACCATGCCAAGTTTCAACATTTTCAGAGTACATTTGTAGTGCTTTTCAATTTCAGGCTAATTTAGCTCAAAGAATCATTAAATGCATGAAAAAAATAGCAAATGAAGTCAAAAAGGGTTGAAATTTAAGGATGTGGCTTTGAATGGTTCATATTGAACACACAAAAATTCTTCAGTTAATATAAGTTTAAAAAAATGAAATGTGTTCAAACAGTGGTCAAACTACTTATTGAATAAATATTAGTGTTATTAAATAATTATTGTTTTTTAGAATAATAATTTCAAACTCAAACGGTGAAGCATGTGACATCAAGGTCACATTTTTCTGATAATAATGGATATATTATTTGTCGAATTTCAATTTACGGATTTAATGATATTAAATGAATAAATGGCCTGATAAAAATAATAATATTATTACTTATTTTATTTTCATTAAAATTCAATATTATTATTACTTATTTTATTTTGAACTTTTTGTATTATTTTGGATTTTTTTGATTTTTTTTTAAAGAATTTTTGATTTTTTTGTAATTTTTTCCTTTGTTTGAAGTATTTTTGAGTTTTAAAATTAATCATTGTTGTTTATTTTAATAATTGTTTGGAAATCAAAAAATTAAATCATGTGACATCAAGACCTAAGGGTTAACAGGATTGATAGCTTACTATTGTCAGGAAAACAACAAGTGCAGACTTGGAAACTAGGGGTGATAGAATCTGAAAGTTAAGCGTGCTCGGGCTGGAGTAGTGAGAGGATGGGTGATCAGCCAGGAAGTTAGACGATTTGGAATGAGTGCTGATTAGAGATTAGAGATTAAATTGTCAAATAATTCAAATATTTGAAAATCAGCAGAAAAAAATTCAAAAACAAAATTCTGTTTCGACAATTTTTTAAAATCACCAAATTCCAAAGGGAAAATAGAGTTTTTGGACGTTTTAGACGTTTTTAGGGTTTAGGGCTAGTGTTTAGATTTCAGAGTTTAGGGTTAGGTTTTATGGTTTGAACCCGAGGTGTTTACTGTTTAGAATATAGTTTCAGACGTTTTAAGTCCCGGGTTTAGGGTTTAGAACAATTTTTTAAAATCACAAAATTCCAAAGGGAAAATAGAGTTTTTGGACGTTTTAGGGTTTAGGGCTAGGGTTTAGATTTCCATGTTTAGGGTTAGGTTTTAGGGTTTGAACCTTTAGTATTTACTGTTTAAAATAGAGTTTTGGACGTTTTAAGTCCCGGGTTTAGGGTTTTCAGAGTTCATTTGTAATGCTTTTCAATTTCAGGCTAATTTAGCTCAAAGAATCATAAAATGCTTGAAAAAATAGCAAATGAGATCAAAAGGGTTGAAATTTAAGGATGTGGCTTTGAATAGTTCATGTTGAACACACAAAAATTCTTCAGTTGAAATAAGATTAAAAAAATGAAATGTCTTTGCAACAGTTGAATTTTCGTCCAAAACCATGTTACTTCGAAAGAGATGGTCTAGTTTGTACACGAAGTGCATCCAGTTTTTGCTATAACCCTCTCAACTTTTTGGCACAAGCTATTTGGGTGAAATAGTGATACCATGCCTAGTTTCAACCTTTTCAGAGTTCATTTGTAGTGCTTTTCAATTTCAGGCTAATTTAGCTCAAAGAATCATTAAATGCATGAAAAAATAGCAAATGAAGTCAAAAAGGGTTGAAATTTAAGGATGTGGCTTTGAATGGTTCATATTGAACACACAAAAATTCTTCAGTTAATATAAATTTAAAAAAATGAAATGTGGTCAAACAGTGGTCAAACTACTTATTCAATAAATATTAGTGTTACTAAATAATTATTGTTTTTTAGAATAATAATTTCAAACTCAAACGGTGAAGCGTGTGACATCATGGTCACATTTCTCTGATAATAATGGATATATTATTTGTCTAATTTCGATTTACAAATTTAAAGATATTAAATGAATAAATGGCATAATAATAATAATATTATTACTTATTTTATTTTTGGTGAAATTCAATATTATTATTACTTATTTTATTTTGAACTTTTTGTATTATTTTGGATTTTTATTGAGAATTTTTTAATTTTTTGTAATCTTATCTTTTTTTTGAAGTAATTTTGAGTTTTTAAATTAATCATTGTTGTTTGTTAATCATTGTTGTTTATTTTAATAATTGTTTGGAAATCAAAAAATTAAATCATGTGACATCAAGACCTAAGGGTTAACAGGATTGATAGCTTACTATTGTCTGGAAAACAACAAGTGCAGACTTGGAAACTAGGGGTGATAGAACGTGAAAGTTAAGCATGCTCGGGCTAGAGTAGTGAGAGGATGGGTGACCGGCCGGGAAGTTAGACGATTTGGAATGAGTGTTGAGTAGAGATTAGAAATTAAATTCTGAAGCAGTGAGGAGGGGTGATTAGAGATTAAATTGTCAAATAATTCAAAGATTTGAAAATCAGAAGAAAAAAATTCCAAAAAAATTTCTAATTTTTTTTCCCGTTTCAAATTTTTTTTAAATCACCAAATTCCAAAGGGAAAATAGAGTTTTTGGACGTTTTAGACGTTTTTAGGGTTTAGGGCTAGGGTTTAGATTTCAGAGTTTAGGGTTAGGTTTTATGGTTTGAACCCGAGGTGTTTACTGTTTAGAATACAGTTTCAGATATTTTAAGTCCCGGGTTTAGGGAAAAAATTTAAAATCACAAAATTCCAAAGGGAAAATAGAGTTTTTGGACGTTTTAGGGTTTAGGGCTAGGGTTTAGATTTCCAAGTTTAGGGTTAGGTTTTAGGGTTTGAACCTTTAGTGTTTACTTTTTAGAATAGAGTTTCGGACATTTTAAGTCCCGGGTTTGGGGTTTTCAGAGTTCATTTATAGTGCTTTTCAATTCCAGGCTAATTTTGCTCAAAGAATCATCAAATGCATGAAAAAACAGCTGAGTTTTCGTCCGAAACCCTGGTACTTCGAAAGAGATTGTCCAGTTTGTACATGAATTGCATCCAGTTTTTGCCATAACCCTCTCAACTTTTTAGCACAAGCTATTTCGGTGAAATGATGATACCATGCCAAGTTTCAACCTTTTCAGAGTTCATTTGTAATGATTTTCAATTTCAGGCTAATTTAGCTCAAAGAATCATTAAATGCATGAAAAAATAGCAAATGAAGTCAAAAAGGGTTGAAATTTAAGGATGTGGCTATGAATGGTTCATATTGAACACACAAAAATTCTTCAGTTAATATAAGTTTAAAAAAATGATATGTGGTAAAACTCTTGTCAAATAGTGGTGAAACACTGGTCAAACAGCGGTCAAACTACTTATTGAATAAATATTAGTGTTACTAAATAATTATTGTTTTTTAGAATAATAATTTCAAACTCAAACGGTGAGGCGTGTGACATCATGGTCACATTTTTCTGATAATAATGGATATATTATTTGTCAAATTTTGATTTACAAATTTAAAGATATTAAATGAATAAATGGCATAATAATAATATTATTATTATTACTTATTTTATTTTTTTTGAAATTCAATATTATTATTACTTATTTTATTTTGAACTTTTTGTATTATTTTGGATTTTGGATTTTTTTTTGAGAATTTTTGATTTTTTTTATTTTTTCCTTTTTTTTGAAGTATTTTTGAGTTTTTAAATTAATCATTGTTGTTTATTTTAAAAAAAATTGGAAATCAAAAAATTAAATCATGTGACATCAAGACCTAAGGGTTAACAGGATTGATAGCTTACTATTGTCAGGAAAACAACAAGTGCAGACTTGGAAACTAGGGGTGATTGAACCTGAAAGTTAAGCGAGTAGTGAGAGGATGGGTGACCGGCCAGGAAGTTAGACGATTTGGAATGAGTGCTGATTAGAGATTAGAGATTAAATTCAGAAGCAGTGAGGAGGGGTGATTAGAGATTAAATTTTCAAATATTTTAAAGATTTGAAAATAAAAAAAAAACTTTAAAAAATTTCAATAAAAAATTTCAATTCTTTTTTGCTGTTTCGACAATTTTTTAAAATCACCAAATTCCAAAGGGAAGATAGAATTTTTGTACGTTTTAGACGTTTTTAGGGTTTAGGGCTAGGGTTTAGATTTCAGAGTTTAGGGTTAGGTTTTATGGTTTGAACCCGAGGTGTTTACTGTTTAGAATACAGTTTCAGATGTTTTAAGTCCCGGGTATTGGGTTTAGGACAATTTTTTAAAATCACAAAATTCCAAAGGGAAAATAGAGTTTTTGGACGTTTTAGGGTGTAGGGCTAGGGTTTAGATTTCAAAGTTTAGGGTTAGGTTTTAGGGTTTGAACCTTTAGTGTTTACACTTTAGAATAGAGTTTCGGACATTTTATGTCCCAGGTTTAGGGTTTTCAGAGTTCATTTGTAGTGCTTTTCAATTCCAGGCTAATTTAGCTCAAAGAATCATCAAATGCATTAAAAATAGCAAATGAAGTCAAAAAGGGTTGAAATTTAAGGATGTGGCTTTGAATGGTTCATATTGAACCCACAAAAATTCTTCAGTTGAAATAAGATTAAAAAAATGAAATGTCTTTGTAACTGCTGAGTTTTTGTCCGAAACCCTGTTACTTCGAAAGAGATGGTCCAGTTTGTACATGAAGAGCATCCAGTTTTTGCCATAACCCTCTCAACTTTTTAGCACAAGCTATTTCGGTGAAATGATGATACCATGCCAAGTTTCAACCTTTTCAGAGTTCATTTGTAGTGCTTTTCAATTTCAGGCTAATTTAGCTCAAAGAATCATTAAATGCATGAAAAAATAGCAAATGAAGTCAAAAAGGTTTGAAATTTAAGGATGTGGCTTTGAATAGTTCATATTGAACAAACAAAAATTCTTCAGTTGAAATAAGATTAAAAAAATGAAATGTCTTTGTAACAGCTGAGTTTTCGTCCGAAACCCTGTTACTTCGAAAGAGATGGTCCAGTTTGTACATGAAGAGCATCCAGTTTTTGCCATAACCCTCTCAACTTTTTAGCACATGCTATTTCGGTGAAATGATGATACCATGCCAAGTTTCAACCTTTTCAGAGTTCATTTGTAGTGCTTTTCAATTTCAGGCTAATTTAGCTCAAAGAATCATTAAATGCATGAAAAAATAGCAAATGAAGTCAAAAAGGTTTGAAATTTAAGGATGTGGCTTTGAATGGTTCATATTGAATACACAAAAATTCTTCAGTTAATATAAGTTTAAAAAAATGAAATGTGGTCAAACAGTGGTCAAACTACTTATTGAATAAATATTAGTATTACTAAATAATTATTGTTTTTTAGAATAATAATTTCAAACTCAAACGGTGAAGCGTGTGACATCATGGTCACATTTTTCTGATAATAATGGATATATATTTGTCGAATTTCGATTTCAGATTTAAAGATATTAAATGAATAAATGACATAATAATAATATTATTACTTATTTTATTTCATTGAAATTCAATATTATTATTACTTATTTTATTTGAACTTTTTGTATTATTTTGATTTTTTTGGTTTTTTTTGAGAATTTTTTGATTTTTTTGTAATTAATCCTTTTTTAGAAGTATTTTTGAGTTTTAAAATTAATCATTGTTATTTGTTAATCATTGTTGTTTATTTTAATAATTGTTTGGAAATCAAAAAATAAAATCATGTGACATCAAGACCTAAGGGTTAACAGGATTGATAGCTTACTATTGTCAGGAAAACAACAAGTGCAGACTTGGAAACTAGGGGTGATAGAACCTGAAAGTTAAGCGTGCTCGGGTTGGAGTAGTGAGAGGATGGGTGACCGGCCGGGAAGTTAGACGATTTGGAATGAGTGCTGAATAGAGATTAGAGATTAAATTCTGAAGCAGTGAGGAGGGGTGATTAGAGATTAAATTGTCAAATAATTCAAATATTTGAAATAAAAAAAAACTTAAAAAAATTACAAAAAAAAAATTCAATTATTTTTTCCTGTTTCGACAATTTTTTAAAATCACCAAATTCCAAAGGGAAAATAGAGTTTTTGTACGTTTTAGACGTTTTTAGGGTTTAGGGCTAGTGTTTAGATTTCAGAGTTTAGTGTTAGGTTTTATGGTTTGAACCCGAGGTGTTTACTGTTTAGAATACAGTTTCCGATGTTTTAAGTCCCGGGTTTTGGGTTTAGGACAATTTTTTAAAATCACAAAATTCCAAAGGGAAAATAGAGTTTGTGGACGTTTTAGGGTGTAGGGCTAGGGTTTAGATTTCAAAGTTTAGGGTTAGGGTTTAGGGTTTGAACCTTTAGTGTTTACTGTTTGGAATAGAGTTTCGGACATTTTATGTCCCAGGTTTAGGGTTTTCAGAGTTCATTTGTAGTGCTTTTCAATTCCAGGCTAATTTAGCTCAAAGAATCATCAAATGCATTAAAAAATATCAAATAAAGCCAAAAAGGGTTGAAATTTAAGGATGTGGCTTTGAATGGTTCATATTGAACACACAAAAATTCTTCAGTTGAAATAAGATTAAATAAATGAAATGTCTTTGTAACAGCTGAGTTTTCGTCCGAAACCCTGTTACTTCGAAAGAGATTGTCCAGTTTGTACATGAAGAGCATCCAGTTTTTGCCATAACCCTCTCAACTTTTTAGCACAAGCTATTTCGGTGAAATGATGATACCATGCCAAGTTTCAACCTTTTCAGAGTTCATTTGTAGTGCTTTTCAATTTCAGGCTAATTTTGCTCAAAGAATCATTAAATGCATGAAAAAAATAGCAAATGAAGTCAAAAAGGGTTGAAATTTAAGGATGTGGCTTTGAATGGTTCATATTGAACACACAAAAATTCTTCAGTTAATATAAGTTTAAAAAAATGAAATGTGGTCAAACAGTGGTCAAACTACTTATTGAATAAATATTAGTATTACTAAATAATTATTGTTTTTTAGAATAATAATTTCAAACTCAAACGGTGAAGCGTGTGACATCATGGTCACATTTTTCTGATAATAATGGATATATTATTTGTCGAATTTCGATTTACAGATTTAAAGATATTAAATGAATAAATGACATAATAATAATATTATTACTTATTTTATTTTCATTGAAATTCAATATTATTATTACTTATTTTATTTTGAACTTTTTGTATTATTTTGGATTTTTTGGTTTTTTTTTGAGAATTTTTGATTTTTTTGTAATTAATCCTTTTTTAGAAGTATTTTTGAGTTTTAAAATTAATCATTGTTATTTGTTAATCATTGTTGTTTATTTTAATAATTGTTTGGAATTCAAAAAATTAAATCATGTGACATCAAGACCTAAGGGTTAACAGGATTGATAGCTTACTATTGTCAGGAAAACAACAAGTGCAGACTTGGAAACTAGGGGTGATAGAACCTGAAAGTTAAGCGTGCTCGGGTTGGAGTAGTGAGAGGATGGGTGACCGGCCGGGAAGTTAGACGATTTGGAATGAGTGCTGAGTAGAGATTAGAGATTAAATTCTGAAGCAGTGAGGAGGGGTGATTAGAGATTAAATTGTCAAATAATTCAAATATTTGAAAATAAAAAAAAATTACAAAATTACAAAAAAAAAATTCAATTATTTTTTCCTGTTTCGACAATTTTTTAAAATCACCAAATTCCAAAGGGAAAATAGAGTTTTTGTACATTTTAGACGTTTTTAGGGTTTAGGGCTAGGGTTTAGATTTCAGAGTTTAGTGTTAGTTTTTATGGTTTGAACCCGAGGTGTTTACTGTTTAGAATACAGTTTTCGATGTTTTAAGTCCCGGGTTTTGGGTTTAGGACAATTTTTTAAAATCACAAAATTCCAAAGGGAAAATAGAGTTTGTGGACGTTTTAGGGTGTAGGGCTAGGGTTTAGATTTCAAAGTTTAGGGTTATGTTTTAGGGTTTGAACCTTTAGTGTTGACTGTTTGGAATAGAGTTTCGGACATTTTATGTCCCAGGTTTAGGGTTTTCAGAGTTCATTTGTAGTGCTTTTCAATTCCAGGCTAATTTAGCTCAAAGAATCATCAAATGCATTAAAAAATAGCAAATAAAGTCAAAAAGGGTTGAAATTTAAGGATGTGGCTTTGAATGGTTCATATTGAACACACAAAAATTCTTCAGTTGAAATAAGATTAAAAAAATGAAATGTCTTTGTAACAGCTGAGTTTTCGTGCGAAACCCTGTTACTTCGAAAGAGATTGTCCAGTTTGTACATGAAGAGCATCCAGTTTTTGCCATAACCCTCTCAACTTTGTAGCACAAGCTATTTCGGTGAAATGATGATACCATGCCAAGTTTCAACCTTTTCAGAGTTCATTTGTAGTGCTTTTCAATTTCAGGCTAATTTAGCTCAAAGAATCATTAAATGCATGAAAAAATAGCAAATGAAGTCAAAAAGGTTTGAAATTTAAGGATGTGGCTTTGAATGGTTCATATTGAACACACAAAAATTCTTCTGTTAATATAAGTTTAAAAAAATGAAATGTGGTCAAATAGTGGTCAAACTACTTATTGAATAAATATTAGTATTACTAAATAATTATTGTTTTTTAGAATAATAATTTCAAACTCAAACGGTGAAGCGTGTGACATCGTGGTCACATTTTTCTGATAATAATGGATATATTATTTGTCGAATTTCGATTTACAGATTTAAAGATATTAAATGAATAAATGACATAATAATAATATTATTACTTATTTTATTTTCATTGAAATTCAATATTATTATTACTTATTTTATTTTGAACTTTTTGTATTATTTTGGATTTTTTGGTTTTTTTTTGAGAATTTTTGATTTTTTTGTAATTAATCCTTTTTTAGAAGTATTTTTGAGTTTTTAAATTAATCATTGTTATTTGTTATCATTGTTGTTTATTTTAATAATTGTTTGGAAATCAAAAAATTAAATCATGTGACATCAAGACCTAAGGGTTAACAGGATTGATAGCTTACTATTGTCAGGAAAAACAACAAGTGCAGACTTGGAACTAGGGGTGATAGAACCTGAAGTTAAGCGTGCTCGGGTTGGAGTAGTGAGGGATGGGTGACCGGCCGGGAAGTTAGACGATTTGGAATGAGTGTTGAGTAGAGATTAGAAATTAAATTCTGAAGCAGTGAGGAGGGGTGATTAGAGATTAAATTGTCAAATAATTCAAATATTGAAAATAAAAAAAACTTAAAAATTACAAAAAAAAAATTCAATTATTTTTCCTGTTTCGACAATTTTTTAAAATCACCAAATTCCAAAGGGAAAATAGAGTTTTTGTACGTTTTAGACGTTTTTAGGGTTTAGGGCTAGGGTTTAGATTTCAGAGTTTAGTGTTAGGTTTTATGGTTTGAACCCGAGGTGTTTACTGTTTAATACAGTTTCCGTGTTTTAAGTCCCGGGTTTTGGGTTTAGGACAATTTTTTAAAATCAACAAAATTCCAAAGGGAAAATGAGTTTGTGGACGTTTTAGGGTGTAGGGCTAGGGTTTAGATTTCAAAGTTTAGGGTTATGTTTTAGGGTTTGAACCTTTAGTATTTACTGTTTGGAATAGAGTTTCGGACATTTTAGTCCCAGGTTTAGGGTTTTCAGAGTTCATTTGTAGTGCTTTCAATTCCAGGCTAATTTAGCTCAAAGAATCATCAAATGCATTAAAAAATAGCAAATAAAGTCAAAAAGGGTTGAAATTTAAGGATGTGCTTTGAATGGTTCATATTGAACAACAACAAAATTCTTCAGTTGAAATAAGATTAAAAAATGAAATGTCTTTGTAACAGCTGAGTTTTCGTCCGAAACCCTGTTACTTCGAAAGAGATTGTCCATTTGTACATGAAGAGCATCCAGTTTTTGTGCCATAACCCTCTCAACTTTTAGCACAAGCTATTTCGGTGAAATGATGATACCATGCCAAGTTTCAACCTTTTCAGAGTTCATTTGTAGTGCTTTTCAATTTCAGGCTAATTTAGCTCAAAGAATCATTAAATGCATGAAAAAATAGCAAATGAAGTCAAAAAGGTTTGAAATTTAGGATGTGGCTTTGAATGGTTCATATTGAACACACAAAATTCTTCTGTTAATATAAGTTTAAAAAAATGAAATGTGGTCAAACAGTGGTCAAACACTATTGAATAATATTAGTATTATAAATAATATTTTTTTTAGAATAATAATTTCAAACTCAAACGGTGAAGCGTGTGACATCATGGTCACATTTTTCTGATAATAATGGATATATTATTTGTCGAATTTCGATTTACAGATTTAGATATTAAATGAATAAATGACATAAAATAATAATATTATACTTATTTTATTTTCATTGATTCAATATTATTATTACTTATTTTATTTTGAATTTTTTGTATTATTTTGGATTTTTGATTTTTTTTTTTGAATTTTTGATTTTTTTTTGTAATTATCCTTTTTTGAAGTATTTTTGAGTTTTTAAATTAATCATTGTTATTTGTTAATCATTTTGTTTTTTCAATAATTGTTTGGAAATCAAAAAATTAAATCATGTGACATCAAGACCTAAGGGTTAACAGGATTGATAGCTTACTATTGTCAGGAAAACAACAAGTGCAGACTTGGAAACTAGGGGTTGATAGAACCTGAAAGTTAAGCGTGCTCGGGTTGAGTAGTGAGAGGATGGGTGACCGCCGGGAAGTTAGACGATTTGGAATGAGTGCTGAGTAGAGATTGAGATTAAATTCTGAAGCAGTGAGGAGGGGTGATTAGAGATTAAATGTCAAATAATCAAAGATTTGAAAATAAAAAAAACTTACAAAGTTTTAAAAATTCAATTATTTTTTCCTGTTTCGACAATTTTTTAAAATCACCAAATTCCAAAGGGAAAATAGAGTTTTGTACGTTTTAGACGTTTTAGGGTTTAGGGCTAGTGTTTAGATTTCAGAGTTTAGGGTTGTTTTATGGTTTAACCCGAGATTCTGTTAGAATACAGTTTCGGATGTTTTAAGTCCCGGGTTTAGGTTTAGGAAAAAATAAAATCACAAAATTCCATAGGGAAAATAGAGTTTTTGGACGTTTTAGGGTTTAGGGCTAGGGTTTAGATTCCAAGTTTAGGGTTGGTTTTAGGGTTTGAACCTTAGTGTTTACTGTTTAGAATAGGTTTCGGACATTTTATTCCCGGATTTAGGGTTTTCAGAGTTCATTTGTGTGCTTTTCAATTCGAGCTAATTTAGCTCAAGAATCATAAATGCATGAAAAAATAGCAATAAAGTCAAAAAGGTTGAAATTTAAGGATGTGGCTTTGAATGGTTCATATTGAACACACAAATTCTTCAGTTGAAATTAGATTAAAAAAATGAAATGTCTTTGTAACAGCTGAGTTTTCGTCCGAAACCCTGTTACTTCGAAAGAGATTGTCCAGTTTGTACATGAAGTGCATCCAGTTTTTGCCATATACCTCTCAACTTTTTAGCACAAGCTATTGGGAAATGATGATACCATCCAAGTTTCAACCTTTTCAGAGTTCATTTGTAGTGCTTTCAATTCAGCTAATTTAGCTCAAAGAATCATTAATATATGAAAAAAATAGCAAATGAAGTCAAAAAGGTTGAAATTTAAGGATGTGGCTTTGAATGGTTCTATTGAACACACAAAAATTCTTCATTAATATAAGTTTAAAAAAATGAAATGTGGTCAAACTCTGGTCAGTGGTCAAAACTACTATTGAATAATATTAGTTTACTAAATAATTATTGTTTTTAGAATAATAATTTCAAACTCAAACGGTGAAGCTTGTGACATCATGGTCACATTTTTCTGATAAAATGGATATATTATTTGTCGAATTTCAATTTACAGATTTAAAGATATTAAATGAATAAATGGCATAATAATAATATATTATATTACTACTTATTTTATTTCATTGAAATTCAATATTATTATTACTTATTTATTTTGAACTTTTTGTATTATTTTGGATTTTTTTGATTTTTTTTTGAGAATTTTTGATTTTTTTGTAATTTTTTCCTTTTTTTGAAGTATTTTTGAGTTTTTAAATTAATCATTGTTGTTTGTTAATCTTGTTGTTTATTTTAATAATTGTTTGGAAATCAAAATTAAAAAATCATGTGACATCAAGACCTAAGGGTTAACAGGATTGATAGCTTACTATTGTCAGGAAAACAAAAGTGCAGACTTGGAAACTAGGGGTGATAGATCCTGAAAGTTAAGCGTGCTCGGGCTGGAGTAGTGAGAAGATGGGTGACCGCCGGGAAGTTAGACGATTTGGAATGAGTGCTGATTAGAGATTAGAGATTAATTCTGAAGCAGTGAGGAGGGTGATTAGAGATTAAATTGTCAATAATTCAAAGATTTGAAATCAGAAAAAAAAATTAAAAAAATTCAAAAAAAATTCAAAAAAATTCCTTAGTCCCGGAGACTTGGACCAGAAGGAAACCAGGAGACTTGGAGATGAAGTCGGAGGAGCCACGAGGCGGCCACAGGACGGAGGGCGCCCCATGGGGGTAGGGCGCGCCCCCACACCTTTGTGGACCCCTCGTGCACCTCCTGACCTAATTCTTTCGCCTATATATACTCATATATCCCCTCTATAGAGAAAGGTGCTCCCCTCGTAGACGTACGACAGCGGAGTAGGCGGCATCATGGACTGCCATCTCAATCGTCACGCCTAATCCGTGAAAAAGGTGTAGCTCGTTGTCTGAGTTGTTCTGCTGATCATAAATCCGAACTTCAGCATAGTACTGTTCCTGGTTTGAACTCGCGGTAACCTCATAAACCAAGTACTCAGGGTACCACGGTAGCCAAGTCTGGTCATGAGAGCGATCAGGACAGCTGGAAACCCAGGGGTATTACGAGCCCAAGTGCGAAGCACAAGCTGTGTCGTAGGACGCGGTGGAAACAAACGGTCCATCTGAAAATAGAGGAAATTCAGGTTTGTCAAACGACAATAAGAGGTTTAACACAACTCGGAGAGAAAGGTTAAACAAAACAATGGAAGGAAAATGATTATCAGACTAATCAGATCAACGACAGGGAAATCGCACAGATATCCAGCTCCGGGTAGACAGAATTTACGAGATCCAAGGTCGGCGTTAGTAAACTTCATTTAACCCGAGTAGAAGAGAGATCAGAGTCCCAGAGTATAAGACGAGGAATAAAAGATCCTAATACCACCCAGTTGGCAATGTGGGCCCGTAGCCACACAGCCAAGTTAGTAAACGGTTTCCTTTGTCTAGACTCAACTTCGGCCAAGGAATTGGAAAGGGGGATTCCTACAGGCAGTCGGCTCTGATACCAACTTGTGGCGCCCCTGCTCGATCGTACACTAATCATGCACGCAAACGTGTACGATCAAGTTCAGGACTCACGGGAAGATATCACAACACAACTCTAAAACATAAATAGTCATACAAGCATCATAATACAAGCCAGGGGCCACGAGGGCTCGAATACAATGCTCGATCATAGACGAGTCAGCGGAAGCAACAATATCGAGTCCAGACATAGGTTAAACAAGGTGCCATAAGATGGCTAGCACAAACAGGGATACAACAGATCGAACAGGCGCAGGGCCTCCTGCCTGGGATCTCCCTAACTACTCCTGGCGTCGGCGTCCTGGACAGTAAGTAGGCCCGTCCTGGTGGTAGTAGTCGTCGTAGGTGGCGTCTGGCTCCTGGGCCTCCAGCATCTGGTTGCGACAACCAGCAAGAAGGGAAAGGGGAAGGAGGGGGAAAGCAACCGTGAGTACTCATCCAAATACTCGCAAGCAAGGATCTATACTACATATGCATGGTATATGTGTAAAGAGGCAATATCGGTGACTGAACTGCAGAATGCCAAATAAGAGGGGGATACTATCCTGTCGAAGACTACGCTTCTGGCAGCCTTCGTCTTGAAGCAATAGAAGAGATTATTGGAAGTTAACCAAACAACAACGTAAAGCATAATCCTACCGTCGATCCTCTCGTCGCCACCATGCGAGAGAGCGACCACCGGGTTATATTGTCACTTGTAAGGGTGTATTTTATTAAGTATCCATTTCTAGTTGTCATGAGGTCGGAATACAAACTCCGGGTCGTCCTTTTACCGAGGGACACGGCTATTCGAATAGATAAACTTCCCTGCAGGGGTGCACCACATATTCCCCAACACGCTCGATCCCCTTTGGCCGGACACACTTTCCTGGGTCATGCCCGGCCTCGGAAGATCCACACGTCGCAGCCCCACCTAGGCTCAACAGAGAGGTCAGCAACGCCGGACTAATCCTAGGCACTCTGGGGTCTGGGCCCATCGCCCAGTGCGCTCCTGCACGTTGCGTACGCGGCCAGCGAGCAGACCTAGCAACCCACACGATCACGGCGGTTACGTTACGCGGTCCAACACGGCGCGCGCCGCTCAGTCGCTGACGTCAAGAAGGCTTCGCTGATACCACGACGCCGGGATACCCATAACTACTCACCCGCGTAGTTGGTTAGTGCGTATAGGCCAGTGGGCCAGACTCAGATACAAATATCCGTCTCGTTAAAACGTGTATATGTAATGAAGTAAACCGAAAACGCCGACCAGGGCCTGGCCCACCTGTCTCCTAGGTGGTCTCAACCTGCCCTGTCGCTCCGCCACAAAGATCCACTCAAAGGGCCGTGGGACAAAGGTCCTTCAGCCCCCAATCGTGAATCACTCGCGGGTACTCTTCGAGCCGACCCGACTTTAGTCACCATTTGTATAGTATGTAATATGTATAGTATACACCCGTGATCACCTCCCGAGTGATCACGGCCCGATAGTATAGCAAGGCAGACTGACAGAATGCAGGGCCAATGGATGATAACTAGCATCCTATACTAGGCATTTAGGATTGCAGGTAAGGTATCAACAGATGTAGCAACAGTGTCAGGCTATGCAGCAGAATAGGATTAACCGAAAGCAGTAACATGCTACACTACTCTAATGCAAGCAGTATAGAGGAGAATAGGCGATATCTGGTGATCAAGGGGGGGCTTGCCTGGTTGCTCTGGCAAGTAGGGGTCGTCAACAACGTAGTCGGTCGGGCACCAGCAGCTCGCGGTCTCGTAGTCTACCGAAGAAGAGGGGGAAGAAACAGTAAAACACACGGCAATAATGCAACAGGGATGCATGCCATGTCTAAACGCAGGGCCGGGGTGATATACACGCCTACTAGAAAACTAAGCGATTTATAATTTAGGAATTATTCATTTATTTAATTAATAAGTTGGACACTATTCATTTATGAAAAAAAAATCGACAATATCCTTATTTTATTTTGAACTTTTTGTATTATTTTGGATTTTTTGGTTTTTTTTTAGAATTTTTGATTTTTTTGTAATTAATCCTTTTTTAGAAGTATTTTTGAGTTTTTAAATTAATCATTGTTATTTGTTAATCATTGTTGTTTATTTTAATAATTGTTTGGAAATCAAAAAATTAAATCATGTGACATCAAGACCTAAGGGTTAACAGGATTGATAGCTTACTATTGTCAGGAAAACAACAAGTGCAGACTTGGAAACTAGGGGTGATAGAACCTGAAAGTTAAGCGTGCTCGGGTTGGAGTAGTGAGAGGATGGGTGACCGGCCGGGAAGTTAGACGATTTGGAATGAGTGTTGAGTAGAGATTAGAAATTAAATTCTGAAGCAGTGAGGAGGGGTGATTAGAGATTAAATTGTCAAATAATTCAAATATTTGAAAATAAAAAAAACTTAAAAAATTACAAAAAAAAAATTCAATTATTTTTTCCTGTTTCGACAATTTTTTAAAATCACCAAATTCCAAAGGGAAAATAGAGTTTTTGTACGTTTTAGACGTTTTTAGGGTTTAGGGCTAGGGTTTAGATTTCAGAGTTTAGTGTTAGGTTTTATGGTTTGAACCCGAGGTGTTTACTGTTTAGAATACAGTTTCCGATGTTTTAAGTCCCGGGTTTTGGGTTTAGGACAATTTTTTAAAATCACAAAATTCCAAAGGGAAAATAGAGTTTGTGGACGTTTTAGGGTGTAGGGCTAGGGTTTAGATTTCAAAGTTTAGGGTTATGTTTTAGGGTTTGAACCTTTAGTATTTACTGTTTGGAATAGAGTTTCGGACATTTTATGTCCCAGGTTTAGGGTTTTCAGAGTTCATTTGTAGTGCTTTTCAATTCCAGGCTAATTTAGCTCAAAGAATCATCAAATGCATTAAAAAATAGCAAATAAAGTCAAAAAGGGTTGAAATTTAAGGATGTGGCTTTGAATGGTTCATATTGAACACACAAAAATTCTTCAGTTGAAATAAGATTAAAAAAATGAAATGTCTTTGTAACAGCTGAGTTTTCGTCCGAAACCCTGTTACTTCGAAAGAGATTGTCCAGTTTGTACATGAAGAGCATCCAGTTTTTGCCATAACCCTCTCAACTTTTTAGCACAAGCTATTTCGGTGAAATGATGATACCACATTCCAATTTTTCAACCTTTCAGAGTTCATTTGTAGTGCTTTTCAATTTCAGGCTAATTTAGCTCAAGAATCATTAAATGCATGAAAAAATAGCAAATGAAGTCAAAAAGGTTTGAAATTTAGGATGTGGCTTTGAATGGTTCATATTGAACACACAAAATTCTTCTGTTATATAAGTTTAAAAAAATGAAATGTGGTCAAACAGTGGTCAAACACTATTGAATAATATTAGTATTATAAATAATATTGTTTTTTAGAATAATAATTTCAAACTCAAACGGTGAAGCGTGTGACATCATGGTCACATTTTTCTGATAATATGGATATATTATTTGTCGAATTTCGATTTACAGATTTAGATATTAATGAATAAATGACATAAAATAATAATATTTATACTTATTTTATTTTCATTGATTCAATATTATTATTACTTATTTTATTTTGAATTTTTGTATTATTTTGGATTTTTTGATTTTTTTTGAATTTTTGATTTTTTTTTGTAATTATCCTTTTTTTGAAGTATTTTTGAGTTTTTAAATTAATCATTGTTATTTGTTAATCATTGTTGTTTTTTCAATAATTGTTTGGAAAAGCAAAAAATTAAATCATGTGACATCAAGACCTAAGGGTTAACAGGATTGATAGCTTACTATTGTCAGGAAAACAACAAGTGCAGACTTGGAAACTAGGGGTGATAGAACCTGAAAGTTAAGCGTGCTCGGGTTGGAGTAGTGAGAGGATGGGTGACCGGCCGGGAAGTTAGACGATTTGGAATGAGTGCTGAGTAGAGATTAGAGATTAAATTCTGAAGCAGTGAGGAGGGGTGATTAGAGATTAAATTGTCAAATAATTCAAAGATTTGAAAATAAAAAAAAACTTAAAAAGTTTTTAAAAAAATTCAATTATTTTTTCCTGTTTCGACAATTTTTTAAAATCACCAAATTCCAAAGGGAAAATAGAGTTTTGTACGTTTTAGACGTTTTTAGGGTTTAGGGCTAGTGTTTAGATTTCAGAGTTTAGGGTTAGGTTTTATGGTTTTAACCCGAGATTCTGTTTAGAATACAGTTTCGGATGTTTTAAGTCCCGGGTTTAGGGTTTAGGAAAAAAAATTAAAATCACAAAATTCCATAGGGAAAATAGAGTTTTTGGACGTTTTAGGGTTTAGGGCTAGGGTTTAGATTTCCAAGTTTAGGGTTAGGTTTTAGGGTTTGAACCTTTAGTGTTTACTGTTTAGAATAGAGTTTCGGACATTTTAAGTCCCGGATTTAGGGTTTTCAGAGTTCATTTGTAGTGCTTTTCAATTCGAGGCTAATTTAGCTCAAAGAATCATAAAATGCATGAAAAAATAGCAAATAAAGTCAAAAATGGTTGAAATTTAAGGATGTGGCTTTGAATGGTTCATATTGAACACACAAAAATTCTTCAGTTGAAATTAGATTAAAAAAATGAAATGTCTTTGTAACAGCTGAGTTTTCGTCCGAAACCCTGTTACTTCGAAAGAGATTGTCCAGTTTGTACATGAAGTGCATCCAGTTTTTGCCATAACCCTCTCAACTTTTTAGCACAAGCTATTTGGGTGAAATGATGATACCATGCCAAGTTTCAACCTTTTCAGAGTTCATTTGTAGTGCTTTTCAATTTCAGGCTAATTTAGCTCAAAGAATCATTAAATATATGAAAAAAATAGCAAATGAAGTCAAAAAGGTTTGAAATTTAAGGATGTGGCTTTGAATGGTTCATATTGAACACACAAAAATTCTTCAGTTAATATAAGTTTAAAAAAATGAAATGTGGTCAAACTCTGGTCAAACAGTGGTCAAACTACTTATTGAATAATATTAGTGTTACTAAATAATTATTGTTTTTTAGAATAATAATTTCAAACTCAAACGGTGAAGCGTGTGACATCATGGTCACATTTTTCTGATAAAAATGGATATATTATTTGTCGAATTTCAATTTACAGATTTAAAGATATTAAATGAATAAATGGCATAATAATAATATTATTATTATTACTACTTATTTTATTTTCATTGAAATTCAATATTATTATTACTTATTTTATTTTGAACTTTTTGTATTATTTTGGATTTTTTTGATTTTTTTTTGAGAATTTTTGATTTTTTTGTAATTTTTTCCTTTTTTTTGAAGTATTTTTGAGTTTTTAAATTAATCATTGTTGTTTGTTAATCATTGTTGTTTATTTTAATAATTGTTTGGAAATCAAAAAATTAAATCATGTGACATCAAGACCTAAGGGTTAACAGGATTGATAGCTTACTATTGTCAGGAAAACAATAAGTGCAGACTTGGAAACTAGGGGTGATAGATCCTGAAAGTTAAGCGTGCTCGGGCTGGAGTAGTGAGAAGATGGGTGACCGGCCGGGAAGTTAGACGATTTGGAATGAGTGCTGATTAGAGATTAGAGATTAAATTCTGAAGCAGTGAGGAAGGGTGATTAGAGATTAAATTGTCAAATAATTCAAAGATTTGAAAATCAGAAAAAAAAATTAAAAAAAATTCAAAAAAAATTCAAAAAAATTCCTTTAGTCCCGGAGACTTGGACCAGAAGGAAACCAGGAGACTTGGAGATGAAGTCGGAGGAGCCACGAGGCGGCCACAAGGACGGAGGGCGCGCCCATGGGGGTAGGGCGCGCCCCCCACCTTTGTGGACCCCTCGTGCACCTCCTGACCTAATTCTTTCGCCTATATATACTCATATATCCCCTCGTAGAGAGAAGGTGCTCCCCTCGTAGACGTACGACAGCGGAGTAGGCGGCATCATGGACTGCCATCTCAATCGTCACGCCTAATCCGTGAAAAAGGTGTAGCTCGGTGTCTGAGTTGTTCTGCTGATCATAAATCCGAACTTCAGCATAGTACTGTTCCTGGTTGAACTCGCGGTAAACCTCATAAACCAAGTACTCAGGGTACCAACGGTAGCCAAGTCTGGTCATGAGAGCGATCAGGACAGCTGGAAACCCAGGGGTATTACGAGCCCAAGTGCGAAGCACAAGCTGTGTCGTAGGACGCGGTGGAAACAAACGGTCCATCTGAAAATAGAGGAAATTCAGGTTTGTCAAACGACAATAAGAGGTTTAACACAACTCGGAGAGAAAGGTTAAACAAAACAAAAACAATGGAAAGGAAAATGATTATCAGACTAATCAGATCAACGACAGGGAATAGAAAGATATCCAGCTCTCGGTAGAACAGAATTTACGAGATCCAAGTGTCGGCGTTAGGTAAACTTCATTTAACCCGAGTAGAAGAGAGATCAGAGTCCCAGAGTATAGAAGAGGAATAAAAGATCCTAATACCACCCAGTTGGCAATGTGGGCCCGTAAGCCACACAGCCAAGTTAGTAAACGTTTCCTTTGTCTAGACTCAACTTCGGCCAAGGAATTGGAAAGGGGGATTCCTACAGGCAGTCGGCTCTGATACCAACTTGTGGCGCCCCTGCTCGATCGTACACTAATCATGCACGACAACGTGTACGATCAAGTTAGGGACTCACGGGAAGATATCACAACCAACTCAAAACATAAATAAGTCATACAAGCATCA